>JAHHUM010001345.1:0-97677 GCA_036173005.1 Crenichthys baileyi | reverse complement strand
TGTCCCCTTTTGGATTTCTAAATACATTTTTTTTTCCCTCTGCTGCTTTTTAAATTTAAACCTCAAATCAAATCCCTCTGGCACAAAGGCGGGGCCCCTTTTTTCCCTCTTTTCTCCCCTAGCAAAAACCCTGCTTTTGGGCTTTTTTCTCACCCCCAGAAAACTCGGGGCCCCATTCCAGCCATAAACCAGCCCCCGGGCTAGTCTGTTTACCGGTAAAACAGGGCTGCTTGCCCTTGGGGCCCTTTTCTCTCTTTTCAAACTACTCTGTAAATTGTAAAACCCATTAATTGCTCCATAAAAACAGCGGGTTTTTGAGTACTTTGAAAGAATTTTGCCCCCAAAATTTAACATTGTTGTCCTGGAGTTTTGTATGTTTAACCACAGTTGTTAGGATAAAAATGAAAATAGGGATTTTTTAAATTTTTAAAACTGTTTTTGGGGATTTTTTTTAAATTTTTAAAAGCGGATATATTTTTTGAAATCAAACCAGACATTTAGGTTGATAGATCTATACTTCGTTGTAAAAATCCTTTTGCTTACCCCATATTTGTTTTACGTTTATTCTGTGTACATGACCAAGTCTAACAGTTTGTTCTGTTCAACTTAAGGTTTACTTTCCAGACTTTCCAGACTATAACTGCTGTGCTTTTTCCTTGATCCCACACAGAACCTTCTCAGGAACTGTGTGTACCAAGGGAGGTTCTGTCTCTTGCCAAACCTGAAGCTCAAGTAGCAGTTTTGTGCGTAACCGCTTACAACGTTACTGGCCTGAAAAACCAATTTGGAAAAAGCCCAAGGTTTTTAAAAAATGTATCCGCCCTTTTAAAAAATGTTTTTAAAAACCCCTACATTAGAAAATTGGGGCCCTTTCCAAGTTTGGTTTTTTTTTAAAAGTAAAAAGACGTAAAACTTAATCATTATCTCAGCTGACAGAAAGACTTTAAAGAACCAGGGCAGTTGGCAGGTTTTAATGGGGTCAAATAGGAGGTCTGGTTAGAGGGTATTTTCTTCATGAGTTTCTTAAATTAAGCTAGAAACACCAGAGGACTTAGAATAGAACAAGTAAACCACATTTCCACTCGACAGTATGTGGGATGGAAATGAGAGCTTCTACATCTTTTTTTTAAGTTACAGCAGCCCATCTTCAGTTTGTCTTCGTGATCTAAGTTAGAGTTGTTAATCTATAAAAGCTTTCATAAATTTGTGGTTTTGATTTACATTTTTTTATTTCTGTTAATTAAGTTGAATCACTACATTTCTTTAAGAGATTGGTCTAAATTTCCTTGCTGCTTTGTTACGATAGCCCTGTCATGTTACTATTTGATGAGGGTAGACTTTCTGTGTGTGAATGAAACAAATACAATTTGTAGTTAGGGAAAGAAAATCCATTCACATTTCTCCCATTAGCACCTTCCATATAGTAGGATTATTAATTTTGTAATGTAAGCGTCATCTTTGCTACTGTAGACATCAGTCTCCATTGTTTATCCTAGAAGCTGCTCCTGACAACATCCCATTGGTGTAAATCTGGGTCATGTAACCAGCCATTTGTCACTGGAGATGGGGGGTTTTAATGTGATGGGACATAAATGGATGGATGAGTGTGTCTAGAGTTAATCTATGCCCTGGAACAGCTTGATGGTCTGATGCTGGTGCTCACTATTAGAAAGCTCTCCTACTCTCAACTATAGGATGAAATATGCAGTGTTTTCTGTATCGAAGTATGACATTATTCACACCAACCATAAAGCAAAGATATTAAACAATATGCTTTTATCTAAACAGAAAAACATCCATTATTTCTATTACCCAGTTTATAAATGAATGAAATTGATTTCGTTTTACATAATGAGTAATAACTCACTACAGTTGTGTGAAAATAAAGAAAATACTGTCTTAAATCATGAACCAGAGAAAGAACAGGCCGAAGCCCACAGACCTGTTTATGCATCTCCTAACGATGCATCTCCCTCAGAGCACCTGTAAAGCAAGCTATAATTCAAAATTACTTTAAATTTCATGTTGATTTTTGCAGGTGTAATGTTTGCATAAAATATATTTATTGGTATTTTGGTTTTCACTCAGACTATAATAATGTAGAAAAAACACCCATTAAATTTGTTATCAACAGAATATAGTTACTTGTTGCCATATTGCTCTTTATAGACTTAAGAATCTAAGGGAGCTCTCACACCAGAGCTGTTAGATCCTCTTAAAACAGACCAGGGATTGTTTTTCTTGGATAGTCTGCTTCGTTTAGGCAGGTTTGAAGGTCATGTGGAGTCTGGTGCAGAACAATAAGGTGAACTCCGATGCCAAAAACGTTGGTTCTTGGCTCATTTGTAGTGAACCTTGGTGCAGTTCGCTTACAATGGGAACGCAAATGGCCAATCAAACCAACCAAAGAGAGAAAGTGAACCAAAGTAAAGAGCTGATGTATGATTTACAGACTTATATTTAATCTCAAAACCTTTAAATCGTTGCAGTTGTTTGAATTCAATTCAATTTTAGTTTTTTTTTATATAGCGCCCATTTTACAACAATTTCGCTTCTCAAGGCACTTCACAAAATTCCCGGTAAATGCATTACAATTAATCCAAATCATTGAACAGTGCAGTTTAATTCTGGTTTTTTAAATTCAAATGGGTAAAAAGTTTTTCTATCTAAGGAAACCCCCAGATTGGCATCCAGTCAGTGACTTGCAGCATTCCCTCCTCCTGATGAGCAGGTAGAGACAGGGGCACCCACTGGCGTTGACTTTGGGGCAAGCAATCCTCATACTGAGCATGCATGTAGCGACAGTGGAGAGGAAAAAACTCCCTTTTAAACAGGAAAAACCCCTCTAGCAGAACCCGGCTCAGTGTTGGGGCGGCCATCTGCCACGACCGACTGGGGGTTGAGAGAACCAAGCAGAGACACAAAGAGAACAAAGAAGCACTAATAAAAAGGAAAAAAAAAAGTACTTTCTATGGGGAAGGAAAAGTTAAATTTTTAATGGATGTAGCTCCTTTAGTCCGTTTCCCCCTGAAAGAAAAACCCAATAACTCTGAGCCATTTTCAAGTTAGAGTCTGAAAAGAGAGCACTTGAGTTATTTACAGTAAAAGCTCCGTCAGTAGCTATGTCTAGGAGAGAAAAGGGGGTTAAATAAAAGACAGGGCCATGTGGATCATCGTTAGAGGGTGAGCACCAATTTTGTTGCCAACCCAAAGGGCCCCGGCCGATGCCCCCCCGAACAGTTGTCACAGGTAGACACAGAGTCAGGCCAGGTGGTAGCTTCTAGGAAGAGAGAAGAGAGAGAACAAAGTTAAAAAGCTGAAATAACAGCAAATAATACAAAATTGAAGAGTAGTGTGAGAAAGTAGCGAAGGGGGTGAAAGTGGTCATTATGTCCTCCAGCAGCCTAAAGCCTATAGCAAAAAACTACAGAGATAGCTCAGGATAACCTAAGCCCACTCTAACTATAAGCTTTATCAAAAAGGAAAGTTTTAAGCCTAGCCTTAAAAAAGTAGACAAGGGTGTCCGCCTCACGGATTAAACGGGGGAGCTGGTTCCACAGGAGAGGAGCCTGATAACTAAAGGATCTGCCTCCCATTCTACTTCTAGAGATTTTAGGAAACCACCAGTAAACCCCGCAGTCTGAGAACGAAGGGGCTCTTTTGGAAACATATGGAAAAATCAGCTCTCTGATGTATGATGGAGCTAAATCATTAAGGGCTTTATATGTGAGGAGGAGAATTTTAAAAATTCTATTCTGGATTTAACAGGGAGCCAATGAAGGGAAGCCCAAAAAGTAGGGGAATTACGATCTTTTCCCCCTCCCCCTTTTTAAATTTTTTCATCAAAACTCTTGCTCCCTTTTTTTGAATCAGCTGAAGGCTTTTAACTGCATTTTGTGGACATCCTGATAGTAAAAATTACAATAGTCCACCTTTGAAGTAAAAATGCATGGACTAGTTTTTCAGCATCATCCTGGAACGGATAAAATTTCTAATTTTTGGCAATGTTCCGGAGATGAAAGAAGGAAACCTGAAACCTTTTTTAATATGGGTTTTAAAATGAAAAGTTTCCCTGGTAAAAATAACCCAAGGTTTTTTTCTTTATTATCGGAGGTCAATTTAATGCCATCCAGGTTAAGTGATTGACTAAGCAGTTTTTTTTTTAAAAACCCCCGGTCCAAAGACGAAAACTTCTGTCTTGTCTGAATTTTTAGAAGCAAAAAATTTAAAGTCATCCAAGTTTTTTTATGTCTTCAAGACAGGTTTTAAGGAATCTACCTTGGTTTGGGGGCTCATCAGGATTTATGGATAAGTAAAGCTGAGTGTGCCATCAGCGTAACAGTAAAAATTTTTCTATGCTGCCTGATAATTTTACCTATTGGAAGCAATTATATATTAAAGAAAATTTGGGGCCCAAGTACTGAACCCTGTGGGTACTCCAAAATTAACCCTGGAGTTTAAAGATGATTTTATCATTTACATGAAACAACTGGAATCTGTCAGACAAAAAAGATTTTAAAACCAGCCTAGTGTTGTTCCCCTGATCCCTACAGCATATTCCAGGCCTTTCTAAGAGAAAAAACCGAAAATATCGACTGTATCAAATGCAGCACTGAGATCTAACAGAACCAGTACAGACACAAGTCCTTATTTTGGGGCAATAAGAATATCATTAGTGACTTTTCCAGCAGAGCTGTTTTCAGTGCTATGATGAGCTCTGAAACCTGACTGAAACCCCAAAACAGGTCATTGCTGGTGTAAATGCTCACACATTTGATTGGGCCAACTATTTTCTCAAGAATTTTAGATAAGAACGGAAGATTGGGATATCGGTCTGTAATTTTTTAAGTCATCTCGATCAAGCGAAAGGTTTTTTTAAGCAAAGGGGTTTAATTACAGCTACCTTAAAAGCTTGTGGTTTACTTCCATTTACTAAGGATAAATTAATCATATCTAAAATGGGGCGGTAATCAGAGGGAACACTTCCTTAAATAATTTTGGGTTTGGGGAATTGGTCTAACATACTTTAAAGGGTTTTTAGATAAGCTAATATTTCTGATAACTCAGGAAAACCCACAGGATCAAAACAGTCCAAACACAGATCAGGTTCTACATTTATTTCCCAATGTTTTCTCACTTGTTGAGGATGAAGTAATCATCTCTGGGAGATTGTCAAAATTTTTCTTCTTAATAGAATCAATTTTATTTTGGAAGAATCCCATAAAATCATGACTGCTGAGAGCTAAGGGAATGGTGGCTCAACAGAGCTATGACTCGGTGTAAGTTTAGCAACTGTACTAAAGGAAAAACCTAGGATTTTTTTTGTTCTCTTCTATTAAAGGATGAAGGAAATAAGCTGTTTTCTAGCTTGGGTGATTTGTTTTTTATACAACAGTAGGCTATTTTTCCAGATTAAGTAGGAATCCTCTAGGTGTGTAGAGCGCCATTTTCGCTCCAATTTTTCTAACATTGTGCTTTAAAGTACGCAGCTCACAGAGCAAAGTTTTTTGCTCTGTGCCTTTGTAACCAAAACAGTTTGACATAGTCTCCCCCTCTCTGCCCTCATGTATACAGAGCACAACGTGCTGGATAGCTTGCGGCCTCACCTGCTGGTCATACTGGGCAGCCTTTTGCGATAGTACCCCATTAAACGTCTGCATAATGTTGTCCATGGGGTATTGCTAGCTTCAAAGTGAAGTGTAAAACTGAACAAAAACAAATAAAGATGTTACATTTTATGTCATTCTGCACCTGGACTATCCTGGTATAAAAGCACCCTAAAAAGCTCTTTGTTTAATAAGTCAGGCTATCTGCTCCGGCAGCCATTCTGCAGTTCAGACAGTGTTCTCTTAATAAGGGTGGTGGGTGGTGCTTTAGGTTTCACACAATGATTGTCTGTATTTTTAGCAAACGAAAACATTTCTCAAACAGACTAATTTTCCTTCTTTTTTGTAGGCATGGGAAAACTGTAAGAGCCTTATTTTAGCCAGCTGACCAGCAGTGTGAGCAACATGGATTTGCCCCATAAAGCTGTAAAACACTCTAGTCTCTCTGACACTTTCCCTGACCTCTCAGTAAAAAGCTCTTTTAAACAACTGGATTGCTACAGTGCACAATCTTTTTCGATTTTTGAAATCGTAACTTTGTCTTCAGGAATGTTCTGGTTATAGTGTTTTTATTTACTTTACTCCCTATCCTCCATTTTACGAGATTTCTTTTCTCCATTGATTGTGGTAAATTGTTGTATCAGAAGACTTTTTAAACCTCCTTTCAGCTGGATGAACAGAATAATAACTTTTAATCTCTAATATAAATGTAGCCAATTACAGAAAGAGTTGAATGAAACTCAAACTTTGCCTCAACACACCACAAATGCTGCAGTTCTGCAAAGAAATATGTGTTTATCTTGTTTAAACATTATTCTGGAGCTGTCCTATTTATGATCCACACATATTAATAATCAGGTCAGTAAACTGTTGAATCCAGATTTTGCTAGCGGAGGTACAGTTTTATATTTAGTAACTGAAATTGTTCTCTAATAAAAGCCTCTCCATTCAAGCTGAATCATTGTGATCTTATTCGCTGCTATTAAGCTATGTTCGGCCTTCATTTTGCAGCCCAAACTTGCATGATCTTTAGTGAGACTAATATTTATCTGAGTCAGATCATTGCAGCTTATTAAAACATACAGATTAGAACATGTCAGTGTTCCCTTTCCACCCCTCCTCTTCTTCAACTGTCCCAGGTGCTGCAATGCTTACTAGAAACAAACGGGCTCCATGTGACAGCAAGTCAAGTGCTTTAAGCTCCACAGCCTAACTATTGGTAAGGAACTTGTTGATGTTTTTTTTTTTTTTTGTTTAGGATGTGCGTCTCTTTTCTTTTCCATGTTTTTAAGTTACTTTCTGACAGAGGAATACGTGTTACTTACTGGTCTCGTGTTGGTGCTGCACTGTTGAAGTTTCCACAAGTTTCTCGTATCTCAGGGTAAATATTGCCCCCGCACCTGCACAGTATTGCATTGTGGATTGAGTAAATGTTAGCTTAGTTTGACTGACTGTACACAGTGTGTAAAGTTTGTGTTTGGAGTCGAGTTCTTACATAGTTTCACGTTATATTAGCGTTGAAAGAAGGTCAGGGAAGCTCAGAGCACGCATGTCACTGTTTAAATTGATCCTTGTTTTTTTCATGTAACCTGATCCTCCCTCATTTCTTTTTGTTGTCACATGAGGGTGCAGCCAAAACTAATTTGATCTTGGTGATATGTCTTCATTTAATCTTTTGGCTTATTAGTTATTTTTCCTTTGAAGGGGTTCATGTGTTATTTTACCCTTCAGTACAGACTGAAGGGTAAAATAACTGTAAGATTGCTGTTTAAAACACGAAGACTTAACAAAAAGTAATATTAATCTATTGGTTTTTAATAACTGAAATTATTTGCAGAGTTCTAAAAATATTTCTGTTTGTTGATGGATGTTTTGGCCTTTATGTTGCGACTGCCTTAATCTAAAGTCGGCACAACATCCGTTCCTTCTTTGCGCTTCATATTTAAAACTAAAATTAGTAGGTTTTTCACTAAACGTTTCCTGAAGTTGCTGGTGTGAATGCACATCTATGCATACCTGCAACACTTTCACGCTTTTCATAAACTGCCATTTTTTTTTACCACTTTGATATGTAACTGATATGTAACAGACATGCTTTGAATGCTTTTCTTTGTGTGCACTGCTGGGTTCCTGCAAAACACTGCTTTATCCTGGAAATTGCTGGGTCTCTGCTGTTTTTGATTTGCATTTAGAAGATGCAACAAAAGAGGTGAATGTAAAAAGTAAAACAGGTTTTACGTGTGGGCAAAAAGCGAATACAGTTGTTTTAAAGGGCATAGTTAGTCTTAAGAAGAGTCTGTGCACAGTGGAGGAATGGAAATAACTTCTGCAGCTGAGGTATATCTGTAATGGCTGAGATGCTGAAGCTCGTACAGAGTGGTGGAGACATTGTATAATAGTAAAGAAAGAAATGGGTTGGAGGGGTTAACAGTAATAAATCTTTATATTTTAATATTAAGCAATAGCATTGCAATTAAATATTTTCCTGAGTGTGCACCCCTACTTTGCATCATGTGTTGGTCATCTTTGAGGTTCAAACAAAGTTGGCATAGCAGGTTGCCGTGGATCTCACTTATTTCTACCAGACTAGGGTTAAGACTAGGATAAAATTCCTATCTTGTTAAATGGATGCTGCCTTTTAACATTGAAATGTACAGCGTGCGTACCCTTTACTTCCAAACAATGAGAGAAACATTATATGTTTTATTACTACCTAATAACAATTGCAACTAATTAGTTTACGACTGAACAGAGGAGTAACAACTGAAGCATTCCTGATCTTTTTAATTTAATTTGAAACACTGATGCTTCTAAGGATTTTAAGATGTTTTACCAAGTTTGCAGGGATTTTACAGCTGCCACTTAGTCGCACAACTTGCATAAGGGTTTCTCGCTATCCAGAGCTCTTCCTGTTTCACTTTCTCATAAGGCAAAATGCCTCCAAACAACACTGCTGTTTTTGTTTTTGTGTCTAAAGAGAGTTGCAAAGGCTTTTCTCCAGATGGACTTGCCACGTTAGTTTAGTAATTCCAGCACCATCTCCAGTTGTTATTGTTAAGTAATCTGCTGAAGAAGGGCAAAGGAGTGTCTTTGGCACTGCTCTGTGAAGTTGTGTGCCAACTTGGGAAGATGAAATCAGCTCAGCTCATTTGGACACAAAGGTGTATGTTTAAAAGAAAAAAAAACAACCTTTTTGAGCATTGAAGTATCAATTAGCCACCCAGTAATCACAGTAATCAAAATTGGACAGTTTCTCTTCTTTTGCTCAGTCTGGTGATCTGGTTTCGTTTTAAGTTAAGCTAGCTAGGGACATTCACGCTGGTGTATGAATGCAGAAAATCTTGTAATCTTTTCATGGTCTATTGGAACTACTACCTCTATCAGGAAATCAGTAGAATGTTCTCTTTCCTTTATAGTCAATGTTTGTGTTACATTTAATGTTTAAATGAAACTAAAGTCACACAGAGGATTTTGTACTTGTTAGCATCCTGAGGAAGTTCATAGAAATCGACTAAGCTATTGGCCAACGAAAGGCTGATTGTTGTACATTGAGTATTTTATCATGCCAGTCCTCTTTTAATTATGCAGCAATATCTATACATCATTCCATGAAGGCAGACACTATTAGTATGTATCTGTATCATGGATTTGATCAGACCCATATGGATAGCAAGCAATACATTGGGCATACAACAGCCATGTTTAGTTTAAGTCTTGTAATGTGCTCCTAATAACCTCAGTTTCTTTTATTGATAATCAAGCATTGCAGCCATGAGAATGAGCTGGGTTTGTTTCTCCTGCATATCGTTGCACATCGTCAGACCTATAGCCTGTTCTGCAAGTAGTTTTCTGAGATTCTGTACGGTGGGATTACCGTTATGCTCCTGTTGTGTAATGCTAAAGCTTCTAGTTTTTTCCATGCTGCCTGCACCCCATTCAGGGTTCAGCACTGTACTACACATGCACGTATGCACTGCAGCAGAAGAGAGCTATTTATAGACCTGCCCCACAAAGACAAATAAAAAGTATTTAAATTAACCTTTTCCCTTCTTCTTTAATTTTTGCTTGACTGTTTTATTGGAGAGGTGAAAAATCAAACCGGAAACAACTGCAAGATTTGAAATGAAAACACTTTAAAGATGTTGATGGAATGACTCAGCCAGGCAGAGTAGACAGCTGGAATAAGCTGGGAGTGGTGTGATGAGGCTGTAACTGTGCTTTTTGTATTTTTAATATGCACATGAATGTACTTGTAGAGGGAGGGCACACGTAAACAGTTAAATTTTCAACAACTCCCTCTGTGGTTTTAAGTTTCAGACTTTTAGCCATTGTTAAAATGCAGGTTTCTGTGCCATAAATAGTACCTCAGTGTAGTAATTTGATACACTGCATATGCCTCAGTATGTTCACAGTGGAATTATGTGGGAGGCTAAAAAGATGAACCAGCGTTTGAAGGGAATATCTGTAGGGCTCTTGTCAGATGTTGTAATTTAGGAACTGCCGGAGAGCCAGAGGGTCTCGTCTGCTGTACGTGTTTCTGCTTCGAGTGGAAACGACTAGGTCAATTGATCTAAACGGAACACGGACTTCCACACAAACCCAGACGGTAACAGTTAAGATGTAATTACTTCACCCTTTTAACTATTACCTAATTTGCAGTGACCAGCTCAAACCCTGTTTAAAGTATAATATTCTTTTCAAGAACCAATGAATAGAATACTATATTCCACATAAATATACCAATATCACTATACCAGTTGTGTTTATATAGATCAGAATTAAAATGCATACAGGATCAATGTAAAGATTATCAACAATAAAGTTAAGTTGGTAAAGTATGAAAAGAATCAACACAGCTAGTATAGCGTAATACAAACTTAGATTTGCAGTTAAACTAATGTCTACTAATATCTACTGATTAGAAAAAGTAAAAACGGATATTAGACAGATTGTAGAGTACAATTAGTATAGTAGATTTTTTTTTTATATTTTTTTGTTTAGTGCCCCAGACATTAACTTTCCCAACACATTTGCAGTAACTCCTGCAATTTGTTTGTAGATAGTTTTTTTTTTTTGGAGATAATAAAACGGTGTAGGTGAAAGCTTTCTGTATTTGTTTCCACAAAGCAGTTTGAACATAGAAAAGTCATGCCAGTTGTGTTTGGGGTCATTTTGGACAGCGAATCGGTGCAGACAGAGTGTGTTAGAGGCCTCCTTCTGTCGCTGACTCTGGCAATGTGCAGTCTGAGCTGCTTGTCACGGCCATGCACCGTGTCGTTATGTGAACAGGCTGGTATGTTTGCATACAGTATGGCTTTGTTAGTGTTGGAGAAGAATGAAAGGGCACATAGTTTTGCACAAAGAAAATGAGAAAATTGGAGTAACTTTGCTTTTTTTTTGGTTTGTTTTTTTTAAAAGATATTTTTTCGGCACTAGAGGCCTTTATTTTGTATTTATCAACAGTAAGCAGACAGGAAAGACGGGCAAAGAGAGAGGGTGAGACATTCAGCCAAGGTCGCCGGGTCCGGGACTCGACCTCAGGACGGCCGCATCGAGGAATATATCCTCTACATGTGGTCGCGCGCTTAACCCCTACACCACCAGCTTGTTATACCACTTTTTAAAATCTTGTCTTTTTTGTTTCTTTGATAAAGGACAAACAAGTTGTCAGGATGAAGGAGGAGAATTTGCTCCAACGGAGGCTTTCTCTTTGCCCTAGCACCACCTCTCCCCCTAAAATTGACCCCCGGACCCTTACCCGGAACTTGTCTTATGGAGGCGACAATGACATCTACAACTTCAGTCCAGGTATGAGACTTCAAAGCTGACAATTTCGAAAGTTAAAATGACAAAGTGAAATCGAGTACGGTGATATTTCTGAAACTTGAGTCGATGGATTCCTGTGTCTGTGAAATTATGCCGTGCTGTGCTGCAGAGTAATTATCCCATAAATAAATGAAACAAACCTGACCTGCTGCTTGTTAGATGCTTTGGTGGCTGCTGCGCTTTAATTGTTTGTCTGCAGGTTAATCACTGAGCGCATTTGTGTGTGACTGTGTGTTATGGGTTCCCACCAGGCAGTGAGACAGACAGGAACGCTCTCTCCATGCTGAGTAGTGAACTTAGTCCTGCCCAATCACCAGACAGCAAGGTAAGACAACACAGGTCCTGATTGAGCAGTAAATCTACTCCTTAGACGGGCTCACAACAGCTGCTTTTACATTCTAGGATCATTTCTTCTTATTGTTTATTGGAACATGCACAAGCTCACAAAGCTTGACATTCTGGAGATGTTTTTTATTTTTATTTCAGCACATTTTACAAAGTTATCACTAAATAAATATTATAATATAATGCCCATATATACAGTGCCTTGCAAAAGTATTCACACTCTTGACCTTCAAATTTTAAAATAATAAATTTCAGTGTTTTAGATCTTATAGACCAATACAAAGTTGCGCTTTTTTTAAATAAATACATCTTTATAAAAAAAAAACTGTAGATCAGGTAGAAGTTGTCATGTATTTGTATCTAGGCCTTTTCAGTCTGATACCCCTCAATTAAATCCAGCTCAACCAACTGCCTTTAGAAGACTCCTCATTAATTAACAGAGTCCACCTGTAATGAATCCAGTGTGTGTGTGTGTGTTTTATATATATATATATATATATATATATATATATATATATATATATATATATATATATAATAATATATATATATATATAAATATATAAATGCAGCTGTTCTATGAAAGCCTTAGACGTTTGTGAGCAAACGGCTTCATTAAAACCCAGGAACACATCAGAGAGGTCAAGGATTCAGCCGCGGGGTCGTTAAAAGCAGGTTTGGTTGTAAAACAACATCCAAGCTTTGAACCTCCCACAGAGCACGTCATCATGCTGAGGGGTATCATTTTCTTCACTAGGGACAGGCAAGCTGACAGAGATTTTAAATTCCATGAAAAGATGGATGGAAATCCTGGAAGAAACTTGTTAGAGGCTGCTAAAAACTTGAGACTGCGGCGGATGTAGACAATAACCATAAATGCTTGTCTGGAGTCGAGACCTAAATCCAATTGAGAATCTGTAACAAAAGTTGGAAATTGCTTCTCACAGACATTCTGGATCCATTCCGACTAGACTCAAGTTATTCTGCAATAGCTTGAGTTGGGGTGGGTGTGTGAATACAAATGCATGTAACACTATTTAGATTGCAATTTAAGGAATTTTTTTTAAAACCATGGATTCTTTTCCCTCCATTCCACAGTCATTGGCAACTTTGTTTTGGTTTGTCACAAAAGATCCCAATAAAATAATTTAAAGTTTGTAGTTCTTTTGCTTTTGCCAGGCACTGTAAGGAAACCAGGAATTTAAAATCCTGCTTGTTTGGTAAAGTTGTAACAAAGCTGCTTCAAGGCCATGGTGGGAACTATGTCTTTTACTACCACAAGGCAAATGATTGACAACATTGGCCCATACGGACCTGCTGTTGCAAGACAATCTGTTTCCTATTATGAGATAACAAGTAGGTACTGTATGTTTTACAATAAAAGTTGCAAATGGTAACCATTTGCTCTCATCTTGTCTCGTCTCCTTACCACATGCAGCTTTGCCTTGCTCATCCTCACTTTTTTGCCTCATACAGTATATAAAATAATGCCCTTTGTGCAGCTGCATCTCCGATCCTTTGCCTCGTCAGCTATCCTAAAGGCCCAATCTGGACTGAGGACAGTTCAGTCGTTGCATACTTTCACTTACACAAAGATGACTGAATGTTCTGTAGAATGATCATCGTATCATTTACGATAGTGGTGAGATATTTAAACATTACATTATATGTTTCATTGGTAACTGTTGTATTCTCTTTACCCCTTGTGATCTTAATCATGAAGGTTTGTTGGTTTGTGGTCACTGCCTGTTCAGTTTCACAACTCATAGAAAAAACCACTTGCTTCACACATGCTTTTATGAACTTTGAGTCCTCACTATGATTAAATGCAAACTTAATAGACTTGTGTGGGAAAACATGTTTAGTTATCAGTAATATAAAAAAATAGTTTCATTGCAGATTTTGTTGTTTCGCTCAATGCGAGCTTCTACAAGCTAATCTTTTTAATTTGAGATGAAATATTTTCAGAGGCTGTTGCAGTGTTTGTCTGCTTCAAAGTGGTTCTTTTTACTTATTTCACTCTTGACTCTAGTCTGAGTCCAGGATGTTTAATGGCGTTGAAAAGGACTGCCCCTCCCCCACCGAGAAGCTGGCTCGGAAAGAGTCTCTCAAGGTACACGTCACTTCCTTGCTTGAGAAACTGAAGAAATGTTGAGTTTTATTATGCCACACTTTGTTTGTCGTTAAGTAGGTCAAGTGGCAATTTGGGAACCTTTTAAAAAGCCTTCTCATGCTTCCGATTTGTGTGGCATGTCTCAGATGAATGCTTCAGTTTTTTTGACTCTGCTTCCACCTAGTGTTTGCCCATTCAAAGCAGCTTTCTCTCATGACTCATTTATCATTTTATTTTTCTTTTCAGGTACAAAAGCAAAATTATCGACAAGAGAAGAAACGGGCAGCTAAGGAGCTGTCCACTGCACTTAAGGACCCCAGTGTTGTCGTCATGTCCGATTGGCTCAAGGTCTGAGATTATTGATTACACAACTACTCATCATTGTGTGTCTAATATGTGACAGTGTCATGTAATAATCCTTTAATAATTGTGGTTCATGAGATGCAGTTTTTTTTCAGCTGAAACCAGATGTTTAAATACTGTATAAAAATACACAAACCCTTTTTTGTCTCACTGTCTGGCATTAAATGAGACCTCTCCTATTTTTGGTCAGTTAGGATTATTAAAATTATTTCTTTTTGTTAAATGCTAAATGTCTAAATCAGAAGTTTACATACATTTCGTTAGTATTTGGTAAAACTGCTTTTTTTACGCTGCAGGACTTGCGACTAATGTTTTGGTTCTGCTTCCAGACGCTTGTCCCTGTAGTTTGCTGGTGTTTTGGCCCATTCCTCCTGACAGATGCGTGTATCTGAGTCTTGCAGGCCAACTTGCTCTCTCACTAGTTTTCAGCAATGCCCACATATTTTGTATGGAACTGAGGCAATGTCCACACGGAGCCGAAGACTGTAAGATTTCACTATAAAGATGAAATCACCCGGAGCCGGAGGACCCGTTTTAGTACTTAGGACTGTGGGTGGCTTCTCAAACACAACCCTGGCTCTTATTGTTGTTGGGTTGTTAGTGCATGCATATGAAGGCAGAGGGGAGTCAAACTCGTCCATTTGTACCCAGTTAAGCGATTAGAGCTGTTGGCACGGAGCCGTCATGAGGGGTGGCTTTAAACTTTCTCGCTCTGGGAGCGGGGTTCAAATGTCATTGCTTTTGCCACTGTTTCGTGTGGATGGGACCCTCTATCCGACCAGGAAGCTTGGCGGATACTCCAAAACTCCGTTTCGTGTGGACAGGTCCTGAGATCAGGGCTTCGTGATGGTCACTCCAAAACCTTAACTTGGTAGTCCTTAACCCTTTTTGTAACTAATTTGGCTGGATGATTAGGGTGTCTGTCCTTTTAGAAGACCCATATGTGCCCAAGCTCTAACTCCCTTGCACTGAGATGTTGCTTTAGTGTTTCCACATAATGTTGTTTAATCATGATCCCATCCAGTTTGTGAAGTGTACTAGAGTCTCATGCAAAAAAACACCAACACAACATGATGCTGCCACAGTTGGGATGGTTTTCTTTAGCAAATCGAAATCATTTTCATCAACCAAATTGCCGTGAAACCAGAAAAGTTTAGTCGGATTTAATGTGAGACAGTGAGGAAAACAACTTGTTTTTTTACACGCTGTATGTAAACATTGCTCCTCATTTCATCAATGTGACTTCTTTAGATCCGCGGTTCTTTAAAGAGTTGGACCAAGTTGTGGTGTGCCTTAAGGCCCGGTGTGCTGTTGATCTATAAGACACCTAAAACGGACCACTGGGTGGGCACCATCCTCCTTAGCGCATGCAAGCTGATCGAGAGACCCTCCAAGAAAGACGGCTTCTGCTTCAAGCTCTACCACCCGCTGGAGAAATCCATCTGGGCTGTCAAGGTTAGGCATGTTTAATGGCTTACTGAGTCTGCATCCTGCTGGAAGTTTGTGATATTTGTGATAATTTCTTAGAAGTAGAACTGATGAAAGCTTGGACCAAAATCTTAAAAATGTTAAACAGATAAGATCATATTTTACAGTTGGTTGTCGAAGATATATCTTCATTCACTGAAGTTTTTTTCTTCCATTACTTATTGTATTGCCACTTTGTCATTCAAAAATAGATAAACTCCTAAAACAATCATTTTGAAAAAAAAGTTTTTATTATGCTTAAATTTGCTTGTTTTAGATATATTTTGCCTGGGAATTGTATGGACCTACTTTAACCTCCCTTCAGGGAGTTTTTTTCTTTTTTAATAAATAAAAAAATAAATATATAACTCGAGTATCTCCTGCCGGGAAGCCTAAAAAGATGCCATTTATATTTGATAACATCCTGCATTTTCTTTTTTTTATCTTTTTTACATTGTTGCTAAACTAGTCACTGGCTGGCATGAGATTCTCATGGATTAATAACCTTGAGGAAAAGCCTTATTTGAGCCAGTTGACCAGCAGGGTGAAGCAGCGCTATATGCTCCATACAGCTTGAACATGAATTATGCGAGAAAAAAACAGTTCCTAAACTAGGATAGGAACTGTTTCTGGTGCTCCAATATAAACACTATGATTCACTCTGTTTGGTTTGTGCTTTTAGGGTCCAAAAGGAGAAAATGTTGGTTCTATTACGCAGCCTTTACCCAGCAACTACCTGATCTTCAGAGCTGCGTCTGAGTCTGATGGTAAGCAGTTGTTACACTTTAAGTTGTATGTTGTTTCATCTTTGATAAATTGTTCTTAGGTATTAAAAAACACCAATCACACTTTTTTCCTCTATTGTATATCGTTTTTCTTCAGGCCGGTGCTGGATGGATGCCCTGGAACTGACTCTAAGCAGTTCCAGTCTCTACAAGATGACTCCCAAAGCTGGAAAAGAGGGCGATATCAGCATGACTTCAGAGTCTTCACATATACTCCAGCTGCTGCAGTCTTCTCCACTCACCGACACAGAGCTGCAACAGTAAGTAATAATACACCAGCTACCAGATGCTTTGTGTGGAATATATCTTTAATACATTTGTAGGGACAGCTCAGAATAGCAGGTGAAAAACCATGGATTCACTGGAGATGCATTCTGTGCGTACTCGTAGTCCATGATATGAGCAGGAAAAACGCCATGGAATTTTCCCTACTTTTTATCCGAGCAGGGCATATCGACCCACAGTCTCTCAATCCATGTGTCCAGTGAGTCCACAATGTCCACAGTCATTTTACAGATAGCTCCAGGAAGATATGTATACACATGTCTCTTACCTTCCTCGTCAGGAAATTATCAGATTTACTTAAAATTTGGAATCAATCAGCAAAAATGTAATGAGTTTTTTGTCCATACGCTTCCCTGTGGTTATATTATAGCAGCCGATTAGTAAATGGTACAAATTTCTGATTTAGCAGCTGTCTCAGTTAACAGTAAATGCTTTGTTGTTCATTTCAGATGTTGCTCAAATCTGTCATCAGCGATACACACTCATGTCTTTGAAGCTGTACTGTTTTGTAAAACACTGAAGGTTTCTTTGTGTGACATCTAAAAATAAAGTAGTGTTTTGAAAAAGTTCTAAAATATGTAGTCAGAAAAAAAAATAAAAATATATATATATATATATATATATATATATATATATATATATATATTTAAACACACTCACCAGCCACTTTATTAGGTAAACCTGCCCAACTGTTGTTAACGCAACTTTCTAATCAGCCAATCACATGGCAGCAACTCAATGCATTTAGGCATGTAGACATGGTCAAGACGATCTGCTGCAGTTCAACACGAGCATCAGAACGGGGAAGAAAGGTGATTTAAGTGACTTTGAACATGGCATGGTTGTTGGTGCCAGACGGGCTGGTCTGAGTATTTCAGAAACTACTGATCTACTGGGATCTTCATGCACTACCATCTCTAGGGTTTACAGAGAATGGTCCAAAAAGAAAAAATGTCCAGTGAGTGGCAGTTCTGTGGGCGCCAATGTCTTGTTTATGTCGGAGGTCAGAGAAGAATGGCCAGACTGGTTTGAGCTGATGGAAAACAACATTAACTCAAATAACCACTCGCTACAACCAAGGCATCCAGAAGAGCATCTCTGAATGCACATCGAACACTTGAGCCGGATGGGCTACAGCAGCAGAAGACCACACCGGATGCCTCTCCTGTCAGCTAAGAACAGGAAACTCAGGCTACAATTTGCACAGGCTCACCAAAATTGGACAATAGAAGATTGGAAAAACGTTGCCTGGTCTGATGAGTCTCGATTTCTGCTGCGACATTCAGATGGTAGGGTCAGAATTTGGCATCAACATGAAAGCATGGATCCATCCTGCCTTGTATCAACGGTTAAGGCTGGTGGTGGTGGTGTAATGGTGTGGCGGATATTTTCACACTTGGGCCCCTTAGTACCAATTCAGCATCCTGTCAACGCCACAGCCTGCTGAATATTGTTGCTGACCATGTCCATCCATTTATGACCACAGTGTACCCATCTTCTGATGGTTACTTCCAGCAGGATAATGCGTCATGTCATAAAGCACGAAACATCTCAGACTGGTTTCTTGAACATGACAATGAGTTAACTGTACTCAAATGGCCTCCACAGTCACCAGATCTCAATCCAATAGAGCACCTTTGGGATGTGGTGGAACGGGAGGTGCGCATCATGGATGTGCAGCCGACAGATCTGCTGCATCTGTGTGATGCTATCATGTCAATATGGACGAACTCTCTGAGGAATGTTTCCAGTACCTTGTCGAATCTATGCCACGAAGGATTAAGGTAGTTCTGAAGGCAAAAGGGGGTCCAACCCGGTACTAGCAAGGTGTATCGAATAAAGTGTAGACTACACGATCATTGGGACAACTGCAGACTTGACAGATGTTCAGAAAACAGTCATTGACACCCTCCACAACGAGGGTAAGCCATAAAAGATGCTGGTTGTTCACAAACTGCTGAGTCCCAGCATATTCATAGAGAGACGAACAGAAGGAAAAAGTACATCAGCAACAGTGATAAACACAGCTTGAGATCATTGTCAAGAAAAAACAATTCAAGAATTTGGCCAAGCTTCACAAGTAGTGGACTGAGGCTGGAGTCAGCAGATCAAGAGCCACCACACACAGACGAATACTAGACATGGGCTACAAATGTCTTACCTGGGCTAAGAAGAAAAAGAACTGGACTGCTGCTCAGTGGTATGAGAATAAAGTTTCCATTTCATTTGGAAAATCAAAGTCCCAGAGTGTGGAGGAAGAGTAGAAAGGCACAGAATCCACGTGTCTTGAAGTCCAGTGTGAAGTCTTCAGAGTCAGTGATGATTTGTCCACTGTCAACCATCTACCATCACATTTTAAAGCACTTCATGCTTCCTTCTGCTGAGAAGCTTCACGGAGATGCTGAGTTTATTTTCCAGTAGGACTTGGTACCTGTCTACACTGCCAAAGGTGCCAAAAGCTGGTTCAGCGACCATGGTGGTACTGCGCTTGATTGGCTAGCACACTGGCCTGACCTGAACCCCATATGAATCTCTTGGGTATTGTCAAGAGGATGATGAGAGACACCAGATCCAACAATGCAGATTGCAAGAGTACTTCTATCAAAGCAGCCTGGGCTTCCACGACACCCAGCAGGACCACAGGCTTATCACCTCCATGCCACGCCACATTGATGCAGTAATTCACACAAAAGGAGGCCCAACAAAGTTTTGAGTCCATAAATATGAACATACTTTTAGAAGCCTTATATTTCTGTTTAGTTTATCCTTTTTTGTTTATGTTATATAACATTCAAATTTTATGAGACACTGTATTTTGGGTTTTCATTATTTATAATCTGTAAAATACAAAAAATAAAGGCTTGAAATAATTCACTCCATTTGAAATGAATAAGAAACGAGCTTCACTTTTTGAAATAAGGGACAAAAAATATTGAACTTCTTCCTGATATTCAATTTTTTTTTTAGATATATTGTGCAAGAATCAATTAGTCCCTAGGGTCAGACTGTTTAAAGTGGTCTTGAACAGAAGCTCCTCCGGCTTTTTGTAGGTTTTTAAAAAACAATTATTTGGAGTTTGGCTGCTTTTTCACAGACTTTGTGGTGTATTCCTTCTACCTGGTCATGACTGCAGTCTGTACAGTTCTGCTTCAAAGAGTGAGCATTCAGGTGGACAACACAAGACAATCTTTTAGTATTATCATAAGAGTCAGCAATGACCTGAGAGATGCATCAGTTTGTCTATTATTATTGACAGGATGCTAAATTCTAGCTGATAGATGATTGGGAATCATCTCTTTTGTTTTCTATGAGCAGTAAACATTTATAAAATAGGGGTTTTGGTCTAAAGTTAATTGGTACCTTTGATCTTGTAAATGTGCTTGTATGTAAACATGCATAATTGTTGCAGCCTCCATTCTTGTCCCCTCTGTGCCGTTTACATCCTACATCAGCTCGTCTCCTCACGCCTCGCCCTCTCCTCTTAGCTTGTCCATGCCTGAACTCTCCCTCCAGCCATCCCTTCCTGCAGCCACTCCTCTCTTTCCTTCCTCCCAACCAATCACAACACCCTATTCGCTCACATGACTGACAGGGGAGCAGGAAGATGGAGCACACCACCCAAAACGCAACGCAGCCATTGCAGGCGAGACATACACACCTTGGCACACAGGCAGAACTTTCCACAGGCACGTTCAGGAAGTAGGTACAGCAGTGTCAGAGGGACAAAGCTGCAGCCTTCTGTCAGCTGACAGAAGCCATTCAGACACACAGGAAAGAAGAGGAAGGAAAGTCAGGCTACATCTGTGCTTGGATTTGCTGATTACATTATCAGTTGTTGGATTCCTGTGGAAGAACTTATCTATATGCTGTTTTAGTTTTACGGTAAGGGAAAGCAGCTTGCCTTGTTGTTGTAAGGTGTGTTTGGACTAATAGATTACTCTGAGGTTCAGTTGATAATTCAGTTGGAATGTAGTTCTTCAGGACTGCCATGGCCCGGGAGCTCCTGTTCATTAACAATGTCTTCCATTGTCAATGAACAGGAGCTGTTTCCTTGTTGTCTCTGACCGTGGTTACATAACTGGGTCTGGTTCTGAAAGCAGGTGATAGTGCAGTTGCTGTACATTATTCCCAGGTTATGTGCAGGATTTGTGGAATAACCAACACTGTGAAAGGCTGTGAGAAAGATTTGTTTACCTTTGTCTTTCTGCGTTCGCTTTCAACATATGCACCATTTATGTTCTGCAGCTTTTGGTCCGAGATGATAAATGGCTGAAGGACGGTCCTCTCAAGCCACCCTTCATCCTCACTGCTCATAAATCTCTTTCTCATTTTCCCTTCTCCTTAATGTGGCCATTTACAGGATGATATATGACTTCTTCTGCCAGTTATTCTTTTTCTTCCAGTACGCTCTGGTTTTCTGCAGGCGGATCTGAGGTTTGATTAGTTTCGACTGGAAAATTCCAGTGTGCAAAGTATAAGTCGGCATTAGATGCACCTTGAATTAGAATTAGATACTCCTTAGCTGTAAGCGTCTTCACGTTTATAGTCTACATTTACTTTCTTTTAGACATTAAGTTCATTTCTCTCCCAATAAATGTTACATTGATGGGGTCTGTTTTTACCATAGGTTGTTGATTCTCAAATACCTGATATGTTTCACGTCTGTGCATCACATATTTATTGCAGGTATCATTAACATTTCAACTAATTGCAGTTTATATCTCTGTGTGCAGCAATCTTTATCTCTAAATTCTTTTGGGTTTTGTGCAATTCATTTCAGTCCAAACTGAGATCTCATGGGGTTATGTTTGGTATTCCCTTATTGATAGCATACAATATACTGTAAACAATTAATGTTGTTGTCATCTTCCACAACATGAAGATATGTTGACAGATTTCTAATATTCAAAATGTAATCCACTCTAATAATTGTCTCCTGAAGCAACAGAACTTGCCTCACACACACCAACACACGGGTAATCCCCTGAAGGTCATACAAACACAGGTTACTATTACCTCAATGTGGCCTGCCTACTTTGATACAGGATCCAGTCTCAATTTATTAAAGTTAATCACACAGTTAGGATTTCATCTTGAGCTATTTGTAGAGCAAATCTGCCCTGGCGCACGTAGGCAACCAGTTTCTCTGTATATATAACTGAAATGCCAAAACAGGATTTAAAAAAACAAAAACAAAAAACTTGGCCTCATTATAAAAATGTAACTCTTAACAGTAAAATCTTAGTATTTAAAAATGTTTCAGAAGCATTTAATTACATAGTATGTGTGAAACCGTGTAAATGAAGTAGGCAGTAATCTGTTTTTTTCTCATGTCTGATTAAAGCATATTAGTGCTGACCTTTGTGGTTACTTCTCTGCTTATATTAGGTTGAATGAGACGTCCCTGCTTGGCAATCACATGGAGCATGACGGCTCGTCAGACAAATCGGAGCGCGAGACCCATGACGACTGGGATACCATGGGCAATGATAACGGTGGAAGGCTGACAGAGGAGAGCGACATGGAGCAGTCAGACGAGATGTCCTCTGGGCCACTAGCTACCGCTTATGTGGAGCAGAGCGCAGAGGAGATAACTGAGGTAAACTGATTTGTTCTGGGATTGGGTTCTGTAGCTCTCCACCTTATCCTCTGTATTCATGTTTATGCACTCTTGGCAATTGCTCACATATCTTTTGAATGGTTTTCTCTTTCTCAAAGCCATTTCTCAGTTATGTTGACAAAAGGGTTTTCCGCATAATTTTTAATTGCTGATGGCTTGATGTGTCCGTTTAGGCTGGTGAAGTTTCCCAGGTTGAGACTGTATCAGAGGAGAATAAGGGCTTAATCTGGAGCCTGCTGAAGCAGCTACGACCGGGCATGGACCTGTCAAAGGTGGTGCTGCCGACCTTCATCCTGGAACCGCGTTCCTTCCTGGACAAGCTGTCTGACTACTATTATCACGCTGATCTGCTTTCACAGTAATGTTTTCTTCTTAATTGTTTATTCAGAAATAGGTGAACATTCTACATTGTAACTGTTTATGCCATTTTTCTATCATCTTTGGATTGTTTTCTTCCAACTTCGTTGCAGGGCTTCACTAGAAGAGAGTGCATATGGTCGGATCAAGCAGGTGCTGAGATGGTATTTGTCTGGCTTCTACAAAAAGCCCAAGGTATGATTTCTTTTCTCTTTTATAGCCTTTTATTATAGTATTGAATTTAAGCTGTCTTTAGTATCCTATGTTAGCAGCCAGCACAGTTAGCATGGCTAGCATTGCTATAACAACCGTCTCCCTGCGTTTTCCCTGGGGAATGCAGGTTCTTACCTTAACCGAGACGATCAAACGGCTTGCAGCGTTTCCAACTCCAGCATGTTCCATGACAGCCTTCCTGTTATCTGCTGAAAGTCTTGCATTTCTTTTCAAAAAGCCTCCTGCATTTCTGTTTTGCCTCTGACTTCATTTTTAATCACCTTAACGATTCTGAAAATAAATGCCGATTTCCTCAGTAGCGGCATCTGCATTAAAGTGCCTTGTTAGTTCAATCTGATATAACTTGCGCATCGAGCTTTCACTGACCAGAAAAATATCAGATTTTTTATTTAGTGAGCAGTCGGTCATCGGTCAGGGCTATAGCTTTTAGTTTAGTGTGAAGCTATCCATTAAAATAAGCTGTCGCTTGGTTGTCCACATGAAATTATCATCTTATTGTTAATCATTGATTTCAGAGAACAATAAGAGAAGTTTCTGTTTAGTAGCTGTAAAACCCTCTGGTCTCCTGGTTTTCAGTTACGGTCTCATTCTCAGCTGCACAGGAACATTTTCTGGCTGTTTGCATTTTCGTTGTTACTTCAGGGCTCATCAATCCCCCCAAAATGACATCAAGTAAGATTTTATGTGTGAGCTGCATAACAAATTTCTGCAGTAAAAATGTCAGGAGACATTTTCCACTCGCTTCCACTTGTTAGTTATTTATTTCCTATGTGGAGGCTGCACCAATAAATATGAGCCAGTGGAAAATGCTTGTAGATCAATCGGGCCTTACTCAGCACTTTTGTTGCGGACTTCTCTCAAAAGATTCACGTACATGGATTCATAGACTCATTACCTCTGATTATACAGCCTGCAGATCGCCACTTTATGCTGATGCTTGAGCCAGATAATATGCAGCTGTTATGACGTTCTGTGCTTCGTCTCTACTTCTACTTACAGAATGAAATGGAAATATTTGTGCCACTACATGTTTTAATTAAAACACTGTTTTTGTATTTGCAGGGTCTGAAAAAGCCTTACAATCCAATCCTGGGGGAGACGTTTCGCTGCTGCTGGCTTCATCCTCAGACTGACAGCTGCACGTTCTACATAGCAGAGCAGGTTAACCCAGATTTAAAGCGCTAACAAAATGGGGCACAACACACACCTGTGCAATGCTGCAAGTGTAAATTTAAAAGGTGCCACGGGGTAACTGTTTTTTCTCACTCTGCACCTTAAATGTCTCACTCCCTCTGTTCTGTCAGGTGTCGCACCATCCCCCCATCTCTGCCTTTCATGTCTGCAACAGGAAGGATGGTTTCTGTATCAGTGGAAGCATCCTGGCTAAGTCCAAGTTCTAT
Source organism: Crenichthys baileyi (assembly GCA_036173005.1). Classification (NCBI taxonomy): domain Eukaryota; kingdom Metazoa; phylum Chordata; class Actinopteri; order Cyprinodontiformes; family Goodeidae; genus Crenichthys; species Crenichthys baileyi. Next base: position 73,276 of record JAHHUM010001345.1, on the reverse strand, counting down.
GGTACACAACCTGTTATGTGTCACTTGTTCCTCCAAACTACAACTCGACACAACAATATTTAATTTGAGATAAAGTTGCAGGTTTAATCCTTATTTTGATCAGTGTTGTTACTATTTAGGATAACTTGATACAAGTTTATTAAAAATGATCAACAAGGATAAGTAACAGTCCAGTGTTTCCTCTTGCAGGTAACTCTCTCTCAGCTATTCTAGATGGCAAAGCTAGACTTCTGTTCCTGAGCAGAGATGAGGAGTATGTCATCACCATGCCCTACGCTCACTGCAAAGGTAATGTTTCTATTTCAGATATGCTTGACAATCCCTCCTTATGTTAATCAGGTGATGTACTATATGCTCTGTCAACTATGGTCCCTTTTATTCCCTTGTTTTAACAGAATAAGTATCGAGTGCATTGCTCCCAAAGATCTTTATGAGGCAAAACGTTTCTCATTTTAGTCATTTTAAAAACTCATGGCAATTTTGTCCTTGATTTTCTTGATTAAAGTGGGAAACCCTGAATATTGTGCTTTAGTTGAGTTAAAGTGGGAAACATTCTTGAACTGTTTAACAGATTTGTGTTTGAAGGGTTCATGTAGGATTTCTTTCAATTCTCTCTGAAAGTCATTAGCTTGATTTCAGTTAATTTATATTGTGCCAGTTTACAACAAATGTCGTCTCAAGGCACTTGAGAGCAAAAAAGGGAACAGAGCAAAAAAAACATCCAATGCATAATTTTTTATTTGAGTCCAATAATATAGACAACTTCAAAGTCAATTACAGTCATTCTGATCCTTATTTTTAAACATAACCGTCAAGTTCAGTTTATTATTGAACTTGATCAAACATTTTCTATTCATGAAGCTCTGCTGATTCTATCCAGTCACTGACTTTGCAGGAATCAATCGTCCTAAATGAGCATGTAGTTACAGCGAATATTCAGTCTTTAACTTGCAGCAATTCCTCGTACTGAGCATGCATGTACAGCAACAGTGGAGAACTCCTCGGATAGGAAGAAACCTCCAGCAGAACCTGGTTCAGTGTGAGCAGACATATGCCAGAACTGCCTGGGTATTTGAGAAGATGCAACACAGAAACAAAACACAAAGAAGCACTGGTCCATTAGCACTTTCTGTGTTAAATAGAAACGAAAGAGTGGCTTCATCTAGGAGCGAAAAACAGCTAATCAGATATGCTTTGAGCCAGTGCTTCTTCAGTTGCTTTGTCTAAAAGAGAGAGTGGATTGAACACAGAAAGAAAGCTGGGTGCATCATCTTTAGGAAGAGAGCATGAAGTTATTGGCAGGGATGTGACACGGCTAAACAGAGCGCCAGGCCAGATGCAGCTTCAGTTTCCTCCTCCTTTGTAAGTCAGTGTCCTCAATCAAGAGAACACTCACTACAGTAATATTGCTTCCTGCTTGTAAACTCAGTCAGTCATGCACAGAATCTGCAGACAAACCCAAAGCTAAAAAGATACGAAGCTTGTTGACACCCTGGTATAGCTTTCGCTAAGCAATTTTTTTTTTTTCCCGTGTGCTTATATTTTAAATAAAAATTCAGTGCTAGCCTCCTTAATTATTTCCCAATGCAATCATCTCATAGTTTCTTGCCTCTTTAACTGACTTCAGGTGTACCTGTCATGCCTGCAGCTGTGCAGAGAATACAGGAAGCGAATATGCAAACTCACCCCCCCCTTACAAATACATTGCACTGTTCAGACAAATCATGTGTGGGCTTCATCTTTTACAACCATCTGCTGCAGCCGACATGTCTGAGCTACTGGAAATTACACAGTGCTTTGATAAGAGCCATGCTATAATTCAGGAGTGGTTTAAATTAGCAGCTGAAATGGTGGCTTGTTGATCTGATGATGTGATGCTTTATCTCCCGCAGGTATCCTGTATGGCACCATGACGCTAGAGTTGGGAGGGAAAGTTACTGTCGAATGTAAGAAGACCAAATGTTTTGCAGAGCTGGAGTTCAAATTAAAGGTACATCTTGAAACAAGTTAAAATTGTTTCCAAAGGTAATTGCAAATGACCATATAACAGTGTAGTTAATATCAAATCTAACTATAAGCTAGTTTATGTGGCTGTCTTGAAAACTCCCAAAATAAATCATTGTCAGGCTTTTAAAAATGTCTAAATGCATCCAGACTTTCAGTTGTTGGTCTTATTTTACACTAATCTGCCTCTTAAGCTTTTACTTCATTCGATTTTTATACTGCTAAATGTTTTTTTTACTAATTTGCTGGCAACATTCGTTTGTTGTAGAGCTTTGCCTAAACAAAAGATGCAGAGCAGCAAACCACCCCGTAGGAAGGAATTTATCAGCTTTCCTGAATCAGCCTTGATGAGAAAATACTGCTCCTGAAATTTGCATTTATTTGGTTAAAAACAAAATGTTCTTGTCACCATATTCACCACAAGCTGGTCCATCTTGGGCAAGCGTATATTGATGGAGGGTTGGCTTGAAACAAGGATTTCATGTGATGGGGTAAAATCTGTCATCCATACGTTAAGTGAAGACGCTGAAGGTTAGGTGACCTCGGTGTTAAAGCCCTCAAGTCTCATGCCACAAACCACACAGGCACAAACCATTAACTTCAGCTAACAGAGTCATATTCAACCTTAGTTATTTAGTAAGGTAAATATGAGCTATTATATATGTACATTATGTTATTTAGGTAATACATTTATTTTTCATAATTCATGTAGGTCTTAAATTGAAATCATAACCTTTTAAAGTTACCTTCAAAAGTCTTAAATTGGCCTTACTAAAACCCGTTGAGTCAAGCCAGCACCACTCTGTGATGAATTTCAGTTTGTTGACTACATCTGCACTCATTCTAAAACATTTTGTTGTAAAACAGTCTTGTTGTTTCTGTTTTCTAGCCTTTCCTCGCGTACTCCGGCTCAGTAAATCAGATCAGCGGGAAGATCGTAATGGGGGACGAACTAATGGCCACCATGGATGGACACTGGGTAAGAGCTCCTCTACCTAACTACTTCTTGGGATTTGCATTCATCTTTTCCTTCAGCATCCCAGTTCGCCTTACACTTGTTGCTCTGTGCGGTTCTGTTATTCTCTGCTGTAATTAGGAACAGAATTGGTAATTATAGCTTCAAGAGCAGCAGGCAGACACCAACAAGAATGAGACTATGTTTTCATGCCTCATTGGCTGAGCAGGCGTGTCAAGGCAATGAGCATTTTTATTTTGGAAACACCAAACGGCTTTTTGTAGACTGACCTAAGACAGCTTCACCATTATAACATGTATAACATATTTTACTGACAATGGAGCATTGAAAGATATTATTTGCAAGCCTCAACGTTTTGTTGTCTTTTTTTTATCAGGACAGTGAGGTTTTTATTCAAGAGAAGCGCTCCGGCCAGCAGGAAACTTTATGGAACCCAACTCCAGACATCCGCAGCAGGCGCCTCAAACGACAGGTGGTCCAGCTAGACCAGCAGGGCGAGTTTGAGTCTGAAAGGTAAACCTCTTGAGGCGCATTCGACTACGGGTTCCTGAAGGCTTTCTCTGCAGAATTTAATTTCCCAAAAACCTTTCTTTCTCTCTACACTGTTTTTTGTGTGTGTTTCCACGGGGTTCGGAGGAGGGTACGTTTCGGAAATCCGGACCATTTATGCAGAGTCCAGAGGGACAGAGTTCTCCGCCCAGCACAACATTGGAGTCCACACTGTGATTAAAATCTATGAAATTAAAACGGCATTAATCTCATATACTGCTTATCCGAACAGGCTGGAAACATATAGGTGGATGGATTTTAAATGAACTGGACTGATCCCAACTTCCATCTGTGGGAGAAAGGAAAAAGGAGCACACCGATCGCAATTATTACCTGCTATCTAAAGACATCATTTATTATAATTTCATAGCAGTTAACCATTAACACAAAAAAAACAGTTTTAACTCAGAAACATAATCCGAAGATCTTCCATAAATAAAGCCTGCGAGATATGGATCGAAGGAAGAACAATGACACGCATACATTCTACACCATGTATTCTCCCTTCAAACCTAAAATCTGGTAATGATCAAGAATCCTGGGCAGTTGTGATTGCTTTAATCTGCATTACAGAACATAAATGCTGAAAAATACTGCTAAATTTACTGCTAAAAATGGATGTGCTTGCTCCTTCTACTAAAGTTGTCTGATTTTTATCAGCTTATTTGAATGCAAATTCTGTAAAACACTGATAGTCAGCATGGGTGGCTGGGTTTAAATGTCAAAAACTACAGGTCTTCTGTCATGTTATTTAAAGTTAACATTACATATGAACTGCAGAAGAGTAGAAACTGGGAGAAGATTGAAATAAAATGATTTGTGTATTCAATCCGTGATAAATGTTAAGTATCCTTCCATCACGTAGTTCGGTCTTTTGTTCAGGATCCATCCAAAAACCACAGCCGTTTTACTTGCTAGATTTCTACCCATATTTGTCTGATTTGCAAATGTTTCTTGCTATGGAAACACAGGGGGGAGAAAAACTACTCAAGTAAACTACCCTTATTCCCGAAAATCTTCCTGCAGAGGAAACTATACGGTGTTTCACCAAAGTGACCCAATAACTCTGGTCACTCTTCATTGAAAATGCTCAAATTTGATTTGACAAATACAAAAACCGAAATTTTCAATGTCTTCAGTGACCTCTGATTCATGATGTTCCAACAGACTGTGGCAGCATGTGACCAGCGCCATCCTGGATCGGGACCAAGTGAGGGCGACACAGGAGAAGTTTGTCCTGGAGGAGGGTCAGCGGAGGGAAGCAAAGGAGAGAGGAGAGAGATCCTGGATCCCAAAACTCTTCCAGCAGGATCCCGTCACCTCTGAGTGGACCTACAAGCACCTGGAGTATGAACACTCCCTCACTCAAAACAACTAAAGCACCTACAAGATCTCCATTTTTTACTATGTTTGTCTTTGTCAGTGCTCGGCCGTGGGACACTGAGGTTTGTCTCGTTCAGTTTGAGAAGGATGGAATGATTCAGACGCAGGAGAAAATCCAGAGGCAACAAAACGGGCTTTCTTACAGCCACAGCTGGACCAGCCAACACAAGGTGAAGCTATAGATTCAGAGTCTACACAACCCTCAAGATGGTGCTTTGTTTTCTTTAATGTTTAATTAATAATTTAAACCCCCAATTGTGGGATATTTCTTATTATGAGCTACACATGAGGTGCAGTGTTTGCTAAATAAAGCGAATAGATGACGAAAATAGAATGCCATGGATAGAACAGTTCTACCACACGGAAGCAAAGCTGCTTCCTCTTAAGTCAGACTGTACCTACAGCTTAGCTGCTTTAAAGATATTGAAACGGTGGGCTGTGTATCTTGCCAACTTGGCTTTTTTCCATAAAATGATTCTCATATAGAGTGAGGAAAATAAGTATTTGAACACCCTGCGACTTTGCAAGTTCTCCCACTTAGAAATCATGGAGGGGTCTGAAATTTTCATCTTAGGTGCATGTCCACTGTGAGAGACATAATATAATAAAGAAAAATCCAGAAATCACAATGTATGATTTTTTAAATAATTTATTTTTGTGTTACTGCTGCAAATAAGTATTTGAACACCTGTGAAAATCAATGTTAATATTTGGTACAGTAGCCTTTGTTTGCAATTATAGATCTTCTCCAGATCAGCCAGGTTTCTGGGCTGTCGCTGAGAAACACAGAGTTTGAGCTCCCTCCAAAGATCTTCTATAGGATTTAGGTCTGGAGACTGGCTAGGCCACTCCAGAACCTTGATATGCTTCTTACGGAGCCACTCTTTGGTTATCCTGGCTGTGTGCTTCGGGTCATTGTCATGTTGGAAGACCCAGCCATGACCCATCTTCAATGCTCTAACTGAGGGAAGGAGGTCGTTCCCCAAAATCTCGCAATACATGGCCCCGGTCATCCTCTCCTTAATACAGTGCAGTCGTCCTGTCCCATGTGCAGAAAAACCCCCCCAAAGCATGATGCTTCCACCCCCATGCTTCACAGTAGGGATGGTGTTTTTGGGATGGTCCTCATCATTCTTCGTCCTCCAAACACGGTGAAAGGAATTAAGACCAAAAAGTTCTATTTTGGTCTCATCTGACCACAGAATCTTCTCCCATGACTCCTCTGGATCATCCAAATGGTCATGGGCAAACTTAAGCAGGGGAACCTTCTGTGCCATGCATGACTTTAACCTATGACGTCTTAGTGTATTACCCACTGTAACCTTGGAAACAGTGGTGCCAGCTCTCTTCAGGTCAATGACCAGCTCCTCCCGTGTATTTCTGGGCTGATTCCTCACCTTTCTTAGGATCATTGATTCGCCACGAGGTGAGATCTTGCATGGAGCCCCAGTCCGAAGGAGATTGACAGTCATGTTTAGCTTCTTCCATTTTCTAATAATTGCTCCGACAGTTGATCTTTTTTCACCAAGCTGCTTGGCAATTGCTCCGCAGCCTTTTCCAGCCTTGTGGAGGTCTACAATTTTGTCTCTGGTGTCTTTGGACAGCTCTTTGGTCTTAGCCATGTTAGTAGTTTGAGTCTTACTGATTGTGTGGGGTGGACAGGTGTCTTTATGCAGCTAACGACCTCAAACAGGTGCCTCTAATTTAGAATAATAAGTGGAGTGGAGGTGGACTTTTTAGAGGCGGACTAACAGGTCTTTGAGGGCCAGAATTTTTGCTGATTGGCAGGTGTTCAAATACTTATTTGCAGCAGTAACACACAATGAATGATTAAAAAATCATACATTGTGATTTCCGGATTTTCTTTCAGATTATGTCTCTCACAGTGGACATGAACCTAAGATAAAAATTTCAGACCCCTCCATGATTTTTAAGTGGGAGAACTTGCAAAGTCGCAGGGTGTCGAAATGCTTATTTTCCTCACTGTATATAAACATAAAAAAATCTGGCTTATCTATCTGTAACTTGCTGTCATTTTTCTTGCATTAAAAGGAGGAACAAATCTTGTATTATTTACAGGCGGAGGTAAATGGAAAGCACAGGAAAGCTAGCAGCCAGCCGTCCACTTGCAGCCAGAACACTGAGAGCAGCAGCACCACACCAGAACCAACGCACGAGTCCTCTGATAATGAAGGTGAGGGTGAGTTTAGATAGAAGCCAGAATGCAAGAGAAGTTTCCTGGGAACCCAACCGCTGGTTTCCCCCACAACATTATTTCTTGGTTCATATATTGACTACAAATTCTAACTGAACAAATACTTCAATCATTTACATTTTTAATAACATTTGAAGTATTGCTTAATTTATTATAATCAAATATATTTATATCCAGTCACTTTGTTTGTGACGTATATAAATACGGAGTTATTAATTTGGGTTTTTGCTACTTTATGGCACCTTTTGCACTGCACAAATAAGCAGTTTGTTATTTTTGCTTGTGGAGGCTGATGAAGGCTGATGGGGACTGTGTGACGCTGTTGATTACCATTGTAGTTTTCAAAAGTTTTAGATACACTTTCTCACTTAATGGGTCTCTTTATTTTCATGACTATTTACTTTGTAGATTCTCACTGATGGCATCAAATCTGTGAATGAAAACATGGAAATATATAGTAAACAAAAAGTGTAAAATAACTCTAATAACTCTAACTAAAATAAATAACATTTTTATATTTTAGATACTACCAAATAGCCACCCTTTGCTTTGATTACTGCTTTGCTGTCTTCACATTCTCTCCATGAGCCTCATGAGGTGGTCACCTGAAATGGTTTTCTAGAGAGTCTTGAAAGAACTTCCCAGAGGTTCATTGAGAGATGACCAAAGGTTAATAATTCAGTCATCTACTTTAAGGAATCTAAAATATAAAAAAATATTTAAAGTTATTTTACATTTTTTGTTAGCTACATAATTCTATATGTGTTCATTCACAGTTTTGATGCCATCAGTGAGAACCTGCGTACAATGTAAAATGTCATGAAAATAAAGAAAACCATTAAATAAGAAGGTGTGTCTAAAACTTTTGACCGGTTGTGTGCATTAAACCAACAATGTGTCAGAAAAACAACTGAAAAAAATATTTTTGAAATCCCTGCATCAGAAACTGGCCATGAATTCAGATTAAAATTCAATTCAATTCAATTCAGTTTTATTTATATAGCGCCAATTCACAACACATGTCTCAAGGCACTTCACAAAAGTCAGGTACATACATTCCAATAAATCCTAACCATTGAACAGTGTAGTCAGAGTTAGTTATTTATTCAAATTGGATAAAGAGTTTTTCTATCTAAGGAAACCCAGCAGATTGCATCCAGTCAGTGACTTGCAGGATTCACTCCTCCCGGATGAACATGTCTAGACAGTGGACAGTCACTGGCGTTGACTTTGCAGCAATCCCTCATACTGAGCATGCATGTAGCGACAGTGGAGAGGAAAAACTCCCTTTTAACAGGAAGAAACCTCCAGCAGAACCAGGCTCAGTGTGAGCGGCCATCTGCCACGACCGACTGGGGGTTAAAGAGAACAGAGCAGAGACACAAAGAGAACAAAGAAGCACTGATCCAGTAGTACTTTCTATGGGAAGGAAAAGTAAATGTTAATGGATGTAGCTCCTTCAGTCGTTTCACCTAGAAAGAAGGAACAGATAAACTCTGAGCCAGTTTTCAAGTTTAGAGTCTGAAGAGAGCACAGAGAGTTAGTCACAGTAAAAGATCAGTCAGTAGCTATGCCCAGGAGAGAGAAAGGGTTAAATACTGAAAGACAGGGCCATGTGGATCATCGGTAGAGGGTGAGCATTAAGTTGTTGCCAGCAGAAGCTCGGACGATGCCCCTCTCCAGAAAGGTGTCACAGGTAGACACAGAGTCAGGCCAGGTATAGCTTCTAGGAAGAGAAAAGAGAGAACAACGTTAAAAGCTGAAATAACAGCAAATAATGCAAAATTGGAGAGTAGTGTGAGAATGTAGCGAAGAAGGTGAAAGTGGTCATTATGTCCTCCAGCAGCCTAAGCCTGTAGCACCATAACTACAGAGATAGTTAGGATAAACTAAGCCACTCTAACTATAGGCTTTATCAAAAAGGAAAGTTTTAAGCCTAGCCTTAAAAGTAGACAGTTTGTCCATCTAGAGCCCACTGATAGACATTGTTATACTAAAAACCACAACGATTGGGATACCTCTCTCTGTCAGATTGACCATAACCATTGGAAAAGAGAGGGGGTCATACAGGTAGCAGAAATGGAGGGTGTGTTTGCATCACAAAATGCCACATTATGAAAATGTGATACCCCTGACTGGGGTACAGGGGAGCAAATAATTCAGAATAATTAGAATAAACTCTGGTAAAAGCAAGAAGTTAATATCCTTGTTTACTTTCAAGTTTTAAAGTTTCCTTGCCAGAGCATGTATTACTGCATGATTTCACACTAATGTCAATTTTCATAAAAAAAGATGTTAAAAAGCGTCTCTAATTCCACATGACGTGTCTTTGAGAAGATGAGGTCACACCAAGCAGTTAAGACTAACCATAGCTGGTTCCAGTTTCTTTGCCTTACTTAAACTGATGCTCAGATTATTGTTTCATGTCCTTAAAGGTACAATCTGTCCTCTCTGGTCCACCCTGATGCTCTTCCAATACGTCTTGCTTGTTTCTCTCATCATCAAATTCTGCTGAAAATCCAGTTCAGTGTTCCCATTTTCTGCTAAATCCAGCTGTAGCTGCAGGGATTAAAAATAAACTCCGCTGAAGAATAGATTTAAAAACACAGAGAGAGAAACAAATGGTCCGATCAGCTAACTATACCTGTTGTGATGTCACCAGAGGAAGCAGAAGCATTTAGGGAAGTGTAGATATTATAGTATATTTGTGTATATGTGACAAACAACCCTAAGTGAGTTTGATCAAATTTTACAGGAAAGTCTTTAAATTTCAGGTTCAATTTTCTATAAACTGTATTTGTTCCTTGTCTCTATTTTTATACAAGACCTCTCCTCTGGGTTGGATGGGGTTTTACTTTTTATGTTTTTGTTGGAAAAAAATGTAATGAAAATATTTTAAGTCAAAAAAAAAATACATGGATTGAATTTTGTCCTGTGAAGGTTTACATTCTTATCAATTTTAGAAGTTATGTTTTTGTTTGTGTGCTTTGTACCCAGGCTTTTCAACCCAGTGTCCCCTCTGCAGTAAGGAGGTGAAGGACATTGCTCTGATTGAGGCCTCCATCACATCCATCAAGAAGTCGCAGCAGGATATTCAAAGGTGAGAAGGTCTAATTGCACTCTGGTGAATACAATTTGAATAATTTATCAGAGGAACAGTTAAGACCAAGATTATTCATATCCCTGGCAGATTTAGATTTGAAATGACTGTCATTCAACCTAGAAGTTGGTTTTTAATAGGAAATGAGACGAGCATATCAAAAGATGATAGCACAATGTCTAAGGGGGAAAAAAAACAAGTTTTTATTTAAATTTTATTAAACGATGATGTTAAATTATTTATATTCTTCTCAACAAATAAAATCATTGGCGTTACAGCAACTAAGCCCTTCTTATGACTGCTGACCAGCTTTTTGATTGTTTCCAATGGTATTTTGATAATATGTCTTTAATTTTTTCAATTTAATTCAGTTTATTTATATAGCGCCAATTCACAACATATGTTTTCTCAAGGCACTTCACAAAAGTCAGGTACATACATTCTAATTAGTCCTAATCATTGAACAGTGCAGTCAGAGTTAGTTATTTATTCAAATTGGATACAAAGTTTTTCTGACGAAGGAAACCCACCAGATTGCATCCAGTCAGTGACTTGCAGCATTCACTCCTCCTGGATGAACATGTAGAGACAGTGGACAGTCACTGGCGTTGACTTTGCAGCAATCCCTCATACTGAGCATGCATGTAGCGACAGAGGAGAGGAAAAACTCCCTTTTAACAGGAAGAAACCTCCAGCAGAACCAGGCTCAGTGTGAGCAGCCATCTGCCACAACCTCCAAAATTGGAGAGTAGTGTGAGAATGTAGCGAAGAGGGTGAAAGTGGTCATTATGTCCTCCAGCAGCCTAAGCCTATAGCAGCATAACTACAGAGAAAGTTTCAGTTCAGATTATTTAGTTAAACGGCGCTTATTTTCAACAATGTCGTTTCAAGGCACCCCACAAAGGGTCCCACTGATGGTCATTGTTATACTAAAAACCACAACGTTTGGGATACCTCTCTCTTTCAGACTGATTATAACCATTGTAAAAGAGAGGGGGTCATACAGGTAGCAGAAATGGAGGGTGTGTTTGCACCTCAACCATAACTGAGTCAGTGTAGGCTAAACCTGACTCCCTCTTACTCCATCCAACAGGGAGGGAAGAAGACGGAGGTAAAATAAGGAAGATAGCTCAGGATAACCTAAGCCACTCTAACTATAAGCTTTAGCAAAAAGGAAAGTTTTAAGCCTAGCCTTAAAAGTAGACAGGGTGTCCGCCTCACGGACTAAAACTGGGAGCTGGTTCCACAGGAGAGGAGCCTGATAACTAAAGGATCTGCCTCCCATTCTACTTCTAGGGACTCTAGGAACCACCAGTAAACCTGCAGTCTGAGAACGAAGTGCTCTGTTAGGAATTATGTCCTATGTATGTAAAGAATTACAATAGTCCAGCCTTGAAGTAACAAATGCATGGACTAGTTTTTCAGCGTCACTCCTGGATAGGATATTTCTAATTTTGGCAATGTTCCGGAGGTGAAAGAAGGAAATCCTAGAAACCTGTTTAGTTTGGGATTTAAATGACATGTCCTGGTCAAAAATAACACCAAGGTTTTTTACTTTATTACCGGAGGTCCATTTAATGCCATCCAGGTTAAGTGGTTGACTAAGCAGTTTCTTTTTTAAAGACTCCGGTCCAAAGACGACAACTTCTGTCTTGTCTGAATTTAGAAGCAGAAAATTTAAGGTCATCCAAGTTTTTATATCTTCAAGACATGCTTGTAGTCTATCTAACTGGTTGGGTTCATCAGGATTTATGGATAAATAAAGCTGAGTGTCATCAGCGTAACAGTGAAAATTTATTCTATGCTGCCTGATAATTTTACCTATTGGAAGCATATATATAGTAAAGAGAATTGGCCCAAGTACTGAACCCTGTGGTACTCCACAATTAACCCTGGATTTTAAGGTGATTTATGAAACTCTTCAAACAGGTCATTGCTGTGTAAATGCTCACATATTTGATTAGCAACTTTAAGCTCTAAATCTTTGAAGACCTCCTTGCCATGACCCTAATCTCCAGCTACCTCCACAGATTCTCGGTCAGATTCAGTTCATGTTGGGAAAACATCCGCCATAATGATATTACTCGCAATACATAGCTAACAGTGTAAATGTTTTTCTGATTGGGGTTCGTTGCTATCATAGATAACATGTTTTTTTAAGGCTTCAACACTGTACCACCATTTTACACCATTTTATTGTTGCATTAATCAAGCATCACCAGATATGTTAGTAGCACAGAGAGCTTAAATGCTTTAATAATTAGCTTATACCTATTGTAGTCCAAGCTATTCTTTGCGATGCTAATATTGTTTATAGTGGTATTGCGATACAGATAAATTTGCAATATGTTGCGCAAATGTTTTTAAACCTAATCCTGCCAGGAGTATGAATAATTTTGGGCTTAATGTACGGATTTTCTTTTTTTAAATGATCAAAATCTGGCAAAATATCATTGAAATTTTTTTTTCAATTTTGTATGAAAAGACACTTTTCTAACATGAATTCATGTAAACATTTAGGAAATGTTAGAGGAGATGAAATTCAAAAACTCTGAACCATGTTGACCCAAATTGATCTCTGTCTGTAGGAACCTGGTGGCTCTGGGTCATCAGCTGTCTCTGCAGAGGGCCACAGGGGACAGCATGTCCTTAACCGGCCGTCACTGCCTCATCCTCTGCGTTCTGCTCCTCTCCCAGCTCCTTCTCAACTACGTCTTCACCTGAGCCAGCTCCTACGGGGAGAAGTTTCCCTCCAGCGCCAGTCTGGCTTTAAAGCTTCCATAAAAGCACACAGACTCTGATCAAGCAGATGGAGACCTCAGATTAACGCTTGGAGGGAAGCTTTCTCCCTTTGTGTCCTTCGTAAGAGGAGGAGCATGGACTTAATAGCAATAAACACAGCCACAGCAACCGCCTGTCAGTCACCTGCATAGAGGAACGGCACCTCCTGGTGTAGCCAGACTGAAACAGCACCGGCACCAACGCACTTTGGACAGGAAAGGGAAATTACGAGCACCGCTAGAAAGATTAAAAATGTCCATAATTTTGATAAAAGAAATAATAGAAAGGATGTTTTCACCATTCCTTCATGTCGTTTTGCAATATATTGCCCTGCAATACTGTTCAGCTGTGAGCGTGCCTCTGTATGTGTGTTGTTTATATCATCACTAGGCACTATGGGCACAAGCAGATCACGTCTTGGACTTCTCCTGCATCCCTTCCACTCCAGACGTTGGGCCTTAACAATGAAGCCAAAAAGAGGAAAAGTACCGGAAATAATTAACAAATGAAGAAAGAACGTCTTCAAACTGTGCAATTGTCTATTTTTTTTGTATCAATGTTCACTCAAATACACTCTGTCTCATCTTTTTAATGATAATGATTTTACCAAAACAGTATTTATAATCTGAAAGGACAAAGAGTACTTGTTTACAGGGAGAACTAGATGTGCTCTCCGTGACGCATCGGAAGAAACTAAGGATAACTGGAGTGAGGCAGGGCAGAGCCAGAGTGTCTTTATATTCGTGTGCCTGCTTTATCTAAAGGGGTCGTTGATAGCAATGGTTTTGACTACTAAACTAGTGCGTACAATCAGTCACAGTTCGAGACGGAAGGAACACAGGGAAACATGAGTATATGAGCCTAAGAGAGGGGACTTCTGTGTGTGTCTTGGTCGACACCACCTTCAAGTGACTGTCTTAGATGTAAAAAAATAAGGAGTTTTCACTTTTAATCAGTTTGTATATATTTGTCTTGCCGTAAATTTTAAAGAGGTTTGAGAATGTATTTATTAGGGGATTGGCTGTGTCTTCACTAATTCAGGACAAAGGACCTGGAACGACAATCACTCCTCGGGGGTTTGTCAGTTCGTTCAGTTGTGTGCTTGAGTGTGATTGAGCCAGGAAGTCTTAATAAAACAGCTATGATAATGAATCTGAGTGGATAGGTTCTGAGTTATGTTCTGATCACCAGTACTCTGCAGAGAACCAACAGCACAACAATAAAAACTCTATGAATGCTTGGATTAACATCTTCATTTGTTTCTTCTTTTCACTCTTCTCATGTTTTCTATTTTGCTGCCATGTTGTGGGGATTCTACATGCCAGATATGTTTGTTGTATGGAACAAAATAACACGATAATTTTCCATTCATATGTTGGGTACTGTAGTACTACAGTAAACATGTTTTACCCCTGGGGCTGGGTCTGTGTGGTCCTCACTGAACACATTGTACTCCCAGAACACAACAAAAAATCAGCTGTTACTACAGATTTGACAGTTGTTCATTCACCAACTGGCCACCAGATGGCATTACTTTCATGCATAAAGCCGGATCTTTATGCATGGCATTAATCTACTGAGAGAAACTCGTCTTTGCATACCTTCCCATAATATAAAGGAAACACCACTTCCAACTAGCTGACCCAATATTAATCATATAGAAACGTTCATACAACATAGCAAACTGAAGTGCTTTAAGGTGTTAAAAACATGCAACAACCAAACTAATCTCTAAAGATTGCATTTAAACGGAATCATAAGCGTCTCTGTTTGTGTGTGTTAGCTCAAATCATTTAACAGTAGATATACTATTACATTGTGGGCAAAAAGTATTTCAATTAATGCCCAGATAAAATTGCTTAAATGATAAAAATGTAATGCAAATAAAAACTTAAAACATTAAAAAAGTTATAATAAAAAGTTTCTGCACAAGACCAACAGTACCAAAAGTATTTAGTGGTATTGAAAAAAATGTATAGTCAACCTGGTCATTCAGTATATTCAGGTAGTCAGCTGACCTCATTCTTTGAACATATACTGTTGCTGAACCCAGATCTGAACAACTGCAGCAACCCCAGATTACAGCACTGCCCCCACAGGCTGGTACAGCAGGCACTAGGCATGATGGGTGCATCACTTCACCTGTCTCTCTTCCTCTGATGCGCCCATCACTCTGGAGCAGGGTAAATCTGGACTCATCAGACCATATGACCTTCTTCCATTGCTCCAATCTTTATCCCCCCTAGCAAATTGAAGCCTTTTTTTCCGGTTAGCCTCACTGATAAGTGGTTTTCTTAAGGCTACACAGCTGTTCAGTCCCAATCCATTGAGTTCCCTTTCCATTGTGCCTGTGGAAATGCTCTTACTTTCACTATTAAAGATTGCCCGGAGTTTTACTGTTGTATTTCTTCGATTTGATTTCACCAAACGTGATCGCTGATCACCATCATTCAGGATTTTTTCCTGTCGCATTTCTTCCTCCAAGACGATGGGTCCCCACTATCCTTCCAGTTTTTAATAATGTGTTGGACAGTTCTTAACCCTTGGTAGTTTCTGCAATCTCCTTAGATGTTTTCTCTCCTTGATGCATGCCAATGATTTGACCCTTTTGAAACAGACTGACATCTTTTCCACAACCACAGGATGTGTCTTTCAACATGGTTGTTAAGGAAATGAGAAGCAACTCATTGCACCAGTTGGGGTTAAATAACTTGTTGCCAGCTGTAACATAATCGCCCATGCAGTAATTATCCAATGGGAGGCTTGTACCTATTTGCTTAGTTAAATCCAAGTGGCGGCTTTTTTTTTTTGGCCAATCAGTGTTTAATGAACCATGTAAAAGTGAAATTATACTCATCACAAAGGTATTACAAATATTTCAAAAGTATTGTAGAAACTGGTTTAATACCAGTTCACAACTTACTTCTTTAAAGCTTGCTTTGGGAATTGTTTGTCATTCCTCATCAAGTAAAAGCTAATTTTCAATGTTTTGCATCCCTTCATGTTCAGCTTCGGTAAATTATCATAATTTAAAAATAAAACAAAGTTTTTTATCAGAGATTATCTTGTCACAGACTCTACAGAGAGGAAAAACATAATTGGTCCCTCCGGGTTGCGCACAACTTTAAAGAGAAAGCACTTGGTGCATAAAAGTGGATACTTGGAAAAGGATCAAGAATACCTGAGACTGAAACTGAAGTGCAGAAAGGAATGTGTCTGAGATTCTTTGTGTTCCGGTAGACACCGGGAGTTTTAGCCTTAGCTGAACCAGATTCAAACTTCCTGCCTGTCAAACAAATATTTCGTCATCAAAAAGGATCAAATTTGTCCAGCTACAATGTAACATCTAATTGTCATAATAAAAATAATGAATAGATGGAAATCAGTCCCTTACTTTACTTTCTATTTTCTCGTCTTTAAAAGTTTAGAGAATATGTTTAGGTAATTGTTTGTCCACTACTTCTGACCCAGGTTGACCATCTCTATGCACTGTGTCCACGTTTATTGCCCCCCCATGCAAAGATGTTGAAAACCAGTTTTTGTTTGGTGATTTATGAACTGGTCTTAATCTAAGGTTCTCTAAAGCCTGTTTGACTATTCAGAAATAAAACAAAGTTTCCATCATTTACAAACTTTATTCTAAAGACTCTCTATTTAGTACCAGATCCATTGCATGTTTAGCTGATAGTGTTGTGTTTGTACTGAGCCTGTTTGGACCAGTGCATGACAGTGACTAGCCAGTTGTGAGTTTCCTTTCAGTAACGACTGTACAACGAAGATATAGTAAAAGCAGGATAAAGAAGTTTGAATTTCCAACTTAGGATTCCACGAAAATAAAAAACTTTTTCAACAGAACTGCTTTTGTTTGCGTCGATAACGTCCCTTCAGCATCAAGTCAGCTCCACTCTCATTGAATCACGTTAACTGACTCTCAAAATGATCCCCGCACATCTTTCATTCCCGTTTGCCTTGATCCACTTCACAAACTTCTTCCATGTGTTTCTTGTCATCAAATTTACCTGAACTCCATGCAGCATTCCCACATACATCTCAGGGGTTTTGCTGCAGCTGTACCCAATACAAACACTATTGAAAAATAAATGTGATTAAAAATACAATTGAATATAGTCAGCAGTACTCTCATGAGTTGATTTCGTCTGTTGTGATGTAAACAGAAGTGGTGGAAGTGTTTCGGGAAAATTTCAATGAGATTAAATAATGCTTTACAGCCAAAACGAAAAAAAATATTGGAAAAAAATTGGCCATGGGACATAGTCTTTTTTTGGGGTAAAAATGCCAAAATGACTTTGATTATATTGTTAAGAAAGGTCTTCGGTGGGGAAAATTTTTTCCCTGACTCTGTTTAACTTTTTGCCTGACTAGAACTTTACATTTATTGTGCTAAACTGTCCTTCTGCATTTGAACCAAGATAACAGTAATCACATTAGATATAGTTCATCTAGATCAGTGCAACATTATGGCAGTTTTTTATACAATATTTCCATCTATTTTGAGAGATAAGTTGGTGTTAGGTCCTGATATCTCTAAGCTCTACTCATAAAGACACACTCCTTTTGTACTCTGTCTGTAATCCATGTCCTCCCCTTTATCTCGGTTTTTTCTCCCCAGGTAAGTGAGAGGCCAGCTGCACTGAGGTGTGCCGTGCTTGGTTTGGCTGAAGGGCAGCAGGCTTCATCTGGATGTTTGTTGTGTGGGATGCCTCTCAATTGCAGCTCAGGCGTGTCTGGATCAGACCGAGCCGTGCTGAGACGCAGGAGGCAGGCAGAGACAGAGGACTTGTCTGGGCTTGTCCTCCAACAGAGGAGGGAGGAGAGGAAGCAGAGAGGGGGCCACTCTGGCAATCTGAGGCAGTGTGTGTAACATGTGTCCTTTATATTTTACTGCATCTGATCACATAATGTCAGACTGAGCCCAATGAGTAAACATAAATCACCGCTGAGATGAAGATTTGAACCTTAGTCTGGCACTGATGGGGAAATCTTTGCTGTTTGCTACTTTTTACTGCAGTCAAACAAGAATGTAAGTGCTTCACTTCCCTTGGATTTTTAAAGAATTTGGGCATTGGGGACATTTAACTCAAAAAAGGTGATCAGCAGGGCTTGCAGGGGTGGTGCTGCCTGTCTCCAGCAGGGTATACACCCTGGACAGGTTACCAGTGCATCACAAGACAACTTATATGACAAGTAAAACAACTATTTACCCACACAATACATAAGGACAATTAAAATCTCTAACCTAACTTGCATGTTTTCGGAATGTGGGAGGAAGCTGGAAACCCAGAGAAAACCCACCAACATGCAAAAATCCACACAGAGAAGCCCCACGGCATGATATCAACAGAGGGCCTGCTGCAAGGTAACAAGGATGGCAACTGCACCATCATGCAGCATGTTGTAATCCTCCCACTTAATTAGGTTTGGGACTAAATTGTGAACTGAGTTAAGGTTATGCGTAGGGTTAGATATTTACTGTTAATGGTTAGGTTTAGGGGTAGGCCATAAAAAGAGTTGATGAATGAAAATCATTGGAAGTCAATGAGTCAATGCAAGGTCCTCACAACATATAGTAAGACGTGTGTGTGTGTGTGTGCATGTGTGTGTAAAAAAAGAAAAAGCAAATCATGCTACTGCAAATTACCAGTAGTAAGTAGTGTTTTTAGAAGGTAAATACAATTGCAGAAAAGACCAGACAGAGGAGCTGATATATGCTGATATATATGAAGTTTTCAGCTAACCGCTCTTTGTGAAATAGCATGTTGGTGCTAAAACACTATTTCTTATGTTTCAAACTGTGGTAACATTGATATTTTTCATAGATTCAACAAAAAAGGGACAAATTGTTCCTTGAGTTGAAGAGCAGGCAATGTGCAAAAATAATAAAAAAAAACTTTGAGTAGTGTTGCTCATGAACCCTTTAATACATTTACACGTCTGGTAATGAGTCGGGATATTTGAACCGAATGGGTGAACCGAAATGCACAGACACTGGTGATAATTTGATATCTGTTCAACTCTCTCTGCTTTCTCAGTATTATCTAACCTTGAAGTGGCCAATTTCCTTGCAAAGATAATAAAACCCAACTCCCACTCTTGATTTTTAAAGCAGATTCACAAAGTGTCGGTGTTAAAAAGGAAACCCCCCTTAACGCTAAGCAATGATTTGTTCATGTAGTTGTCTGTTGCCATGCCAAAAACTAATATTATATGAGTGAATTACAAAGAATGGGATGGAGGGTGATTTTCATGTGCAGACAGGAAGGTGTAACCTGGTACATTACTAAGAACGAGAAGGCTTTCCATCCCCAGTTTAGATCATGTGGGAGTTATGAGCCTTCACATGAGATGTGTTTATTTTTCAGCGTGTCACGCTTTGACTTGTTGCAGTGCTGCTGGCGCTGCCCGCCCCGGACACTAACATATGGAGCTGTTGCACGTGTCGAGGCCTGCCCGAAAGCTCTCATCATGGTACAGTTTCCTGAGGCAAACATGGAGTTGATCAGAGGGTAGTCAACCCTAATTAAACATGTAACAGGCTAACCAAACAGGCATCGACTACAGAAGGTGGCAGACAGAATTAATTATAGTTCACAGCAACGTCAAATCAAAAGTACATGAGAAGATGGAAATACCAAGAGCTGAAAGAGCAAAGCTAAAATACTCTTCTTTATATAGCGACTTGCAAAAGTATTCATTCCCTTCAAACTTTTTTAAATGTTATTACATTACAATTAAAAACTTTAACAAGTTTTATTTTATGTTTGTTTTGCAGCTAATCATTCCTCTAGCAGATTTAGCTGATAGTTGAATTTTACCAACATGTTCTTCTGAATTAAAGTAATATTTAACATTTCGGATTGGCCCAGTCAGGGTCTCAATCTGAATCTGACAGTCTGTGGAGGAAGCTAAAGATTAGGGTGATGGTAAGAAGGCCTTCAAACTTTTAAGACTCGGAGCACATCTTAGTTATGAGAAAGACTTGATTGCAGAAATGCCAAAGATTTTTTTATTGATTATTGGAAAATGTATTTGTTTATTTATTTTTTTACGGCACTAGAGGCCTTTATTTTTGTTATTTTTCCAAAGTCGGCAGACAGGAAATGGGGTGGAGAGAGACATGCAACATAGCTCTCCGGGCTCAAATCCGGACCAGGACGGCTGTGCCGAGGACTGAGGCCTCCGTGTATGGGTCGCATGCTCAGAAACAAACTTCTTGGTTCAGTAAAATATATATTCACATATTTTTCACCAAAACACGTTCGTCTCTGGGACTCAGGACATGTCTGCCTTATGAATGGTATAATGGACATTCCCATGCTGTGTATGCTGGCACATACTTAATGAAAAGATGAATATGGCACCTTTAGGCTGGAAACTGTACCCAAGGAAGAACCAGACCTATGGTCCACAATTCTCTTCCTGATGTATTGGCTGATATCTTTTAATTATTTTTTTCATGATGTGACACACGGAACAGTATGTTTGAGGTGCTGCCTTAAAATTCATCCACGGATGTGCCTCCGTTTAAGTCAAATGTTGTGAATAAAGCTATGAATTCATCATTTGGGCTTGCCCAATATGTCTTATCTTAGTGTATTTAAACTTCTGAATTTAAAAAAACAAAAACTCTTATTATTCTTTGTTTTTTGGATATTCAAACTAATTTTGGAAATCCTAACTGACCCAAAACAGGAAAAGTTGAATCTGATTTAGTGTCTATAAAAGAGGTTATGTGTCTTTTTATACAGTGTTTGCAAATGTCTGGGTTAGCTGTATATAGTGTAAATCATAATTTTACTAGCCTGCCATGGAAAAATAATAAATAGCATTGCCCTACACGATGAAGGATTTGCTTCAGATTTTCTATAGAAGAAGTCTTTGTCACTGGGGCCTTGTCCTTGGTAGTGAGACCCTGACCCCAGTTAGAGTAGGATTAAATATGTATGTGTGTGTATGTAACACCACCACTGTGTGCACACTGTAAGCAGTCTGTCCACTCAGGCCTATCCACCCATCGGCCCAGATTCCAGCGGACCTCCCTGCTCGAGGAGTTTGAGGGGGTGTTGAGGTTGGAGAGCAGGCTTTGAAGGAGGCTCCAGTGACTCATTACCCAACTATCCACCCAGTCGTCATGTCCTCTGCGCCCTCTAAACATCTACCTCCTAGATCCTATCCCAGTCCCCTAGCTTCTTGTCCTCCGGCTCGGGTAGCTGACACTCCCCACACGCGCATACACACACATTCACTGACGGTTGATAGAAGAAAAGAGGTTTTGTTTCAGGAGCTGAACGAATGTGAAAGCCCCTTCTGTGTGTGCACATTGATGTGTGCTGTCATGAACTAGATCTTCAGGCATGTCAACGTCATTTAAAATAAATTTAATTTGACTCTGGAGAGATTCTTCTTCTTGTCTCCTTTGAGGGGATGTTAGTAAAGCTACACCATAAACCTTTATCCCAAAAGCTCATACAAAGTAGAATCCCAGCCCTGAACTGGGCCAAGCATAAATCTGTCCACCTCATGGAGTTAAAACAAACATGAGAAACTAAGGAGATATTTGCATGTTTCCAACTTGCAGCAGCATTTCACTGGAAGATGAGTTCATTAGGTGCAACTTGCAACAGAGATGACAACATGGGACTTACGGCAAAGAGCAAAGCAGCTAAATTACAATGTCAGAAAAACAGTGATTTATAATACAGTTTCCAATTAGTCTGAAAATGAACACAAAACCTGGAGCCTGTTTCTGATGCATTAAATGTGAAATTTAAAACAGAGAATAGAAGGAAACATTTCAACTGAGCAAACATTATTATTATTATTATGATACAGACCTCAACTAAAAGGATACATTGAAAAAACCTTCAAGTTTTATTTAAAAATCTGTACGTTAACACATGTATTGTTGCATTCAATAAATTAGAATATGTGTTCCACTGAGTCTTGTTTTTTAACCTTTAAGCAGGCATTAAACATACTTTTTATTAAGCCCACATTTCTGTATAAACATGTTTTTATTCATTGGTCTGATGTTGTAGATTCTAATTTTAAATGTCACGTTTTCTTTTGCCATAAGATAAATAAATGAACTTTTCCATAATATTCTAATTTAGTGAATATGACTGTATATAGACCCATTCAGTAAATTAGAATATTGTTGAAAAGATTTTTTGTGACATTCCACGTCCCTATAGAGCCAGCCTAACCATTCTGAGATTGAGTCGTCGAGGTCTTCACCTTCGTCCGCTGCCCGATCCTCTTTGCACCGGTCCCTCATGGTTCCCCCTGCAGGTGATGGGCCCACTGGGGGATGGCCTTGCGTCTCTCGTTCGGGTTTGGCTGGATCCCATGAGGAACATCCCGGCCACCAGGCGCTCTTCGACGAGTCCTAACCCCAGGCCTGGCTCCAGGGTGGAACTCCGGCTCTGCCATACCGGGCGATGTCACCTGCCTCGATTTTTTGGTCCTCATGAAGGTGTCTTGAACTGCTCTTTGTCTGACTTATCACCCAGAGCTTGTTTGCCATGGGAAACCCTACCAGGGGCATTTAAGCCCCAGACAACATAGCCTCTAGTATCATTCGAGCTCTCAAACCCCTCCACCACGTTAAGGTGGCGGTTCAACGAGCGGGGATTCAAGCGGCTGAAATGAGCTTCCTCCGTAGGGTGGCCGGGCACTCCCTTAGAGATAGGATGACGAGCCATCCAGGGGGAGCTCTAAGTATAGCTGCTGCTCCTCCACATTGAGAGGAGCCAGTTGAGGTGGCTGGGGCATCTATACTGGATGCCTCCTGGATGCCTCCCTCAGGAGGTGTTCCAAGCACGTCCCACCGGGAGGAGGGCAATAATTTTGTTTCTTCCCCTTCACAAATTGATTCTCTTGTTCATAGTGTTACGTCATCATTGCGTGGTGTATTAGACAATGCAGCCCCCTTGAAAAAGAAGGTAATTATTCATAGGAGGCTGGCTCCTTGGTTTAATTTAGATCTGCGTACTTTAAAGCACAATGTTAGAAAATTGGAGAGAAAATGGCGCTCTACACACCTAGAGGATTCCTACTTAATCTGGAAAATTAGCCAACTGTTGTATAAAAAGACACTTCACCAAACCAGAACAGCTTATTTCTCATCATTAATAGAAGAGAACATGAATAATCCTAGGTTTCTCTTTAGTACAGTTGCTAAACTTACACAGAAACACATAGCTCTGTTGAGCCATCCATTCCCTTAGCTCTTGGCAGTCATGACTTTATGGGATTCTTCTTAAATATAATTGATTCTATTAAAAATAAAATCTTTGACATACTCCCGAAGATAATTACTTCATCCTCAGCAAGTGAGACAACATTGGAAATAACTGTAGAACCTGATCTGTGTTTGGACTGTTTTGATCCTGTGGAGCTTCCAGAGTTATCAGAAATATTAGCTTCATCTAAACCTTCAACTTGTATGTTAGACCCAATCCCAACCAAATTATTTAAGGAAGTGCTTCCTCTGATTACCAGCCCCATTTTAGATATGATTAATTTATCTTTAGTAAATGGATATGTACCACAGGCTTTTAAGGTAGCTGTAATTAAACCTTTACTTAAGAAACCTTCCCTTGATCGAGATGACTTGAAAAATTACAGACCTATATCCAATCTTCCATTCTTATCTAAAATTCTTGAGAAAATAGTTGATAATCAAATGTGTGAGTATTTACACAGCTATGATCTGTTCAAAGAGTTTCAGTCAGGCTTCAGAGCTCATCATAGCACTGAAGCAGCTCTGCTGAAAGTCACTAATGATATTCTTATGGCCTCAGATAATGGACTTGTGTCTGTACTGGTTCTGTTAGATCTCAGTGCTGCATTTGATACAGTCGATCACAATATTCTCTTAGAAAGGCTGGAATATGCTGTAGTGATCGGGAAAAAAGCGCTAGGCTGGTTTAAATCTTATCTGTCTGACAGATTCCAGTTTGTTCATGTAAATGATAAATCATCTTTAAACTCCAGGGTTAATTGTGGAGTACCACAGGGTTCAGTACTTAGGCCAATTCTCTTTACTATATATATGCTTCCAATAGGTCAAATTATCAGGCAGCATAGAATAAATTTTTACTGTTACGCTGATGACACTCAGCTTTACTTATCCATGAATCCTGATGAGCCCAACCAGTTAGATAGACTACAAGCATGTCTTGAAGACATAAAAATTTGGATGACTTAAAATTTTCTGCTTCTAAATTCAGACAAGACAGAAGTTGTCGTCTTTGGACCAGAGTCTTTAAAAAAGAAACTGCTTAGTCAATCACTTAACCTGGATGGCATTAAATGGACCTCCGGTAATAAAGTAAAAAACCTTGGTGTTATTTTTGACCAGGACATGTCATTTAAATCCCATATTAAACAGGTTTCTAGGATTTCCTTCTTTCACCTCCGGAACATTGCCAAAATTAGAAATATCCTATCCAGGAGTGACGCTGAAAAACTAGTCCATGCATTTGTTACTTCAAGGCTGGACTATTGTAATTCTTTACTATCAGGATGTCCACAAAATGCAGTTAAAAGCCTTCAGCTGATTCAAAATGCTGCAGCAAGAGTTCTGATGAAAATTAAAAGAGAGATCATATTTCTCCTATTTTAGCTTCCCTTCATTGGCTCCCTGTTAAATCCAGAATAGAATTTAAAATTCTCCTCCTCACATATAAAGCCCTTAATGATCTAGCTCCATCATACATCAGAGATCTGATTGTTCCATATGTTCCTAAAAGAGCACTTCGTTCTCAGACTGCAGGTTTACTGGTGGTTCCTAGAGTCTCTAGAAGTAGAATGGGAGGCAGATCCTTTAGTTATCAGGCTCCTCTCCTGTGGAACCAGCTCCCAGTTTTGGTCTGTGAGGCAGACACCCTGTCTACTTTTAAGGCTAGGCTTAAAACTTTCCTTTTTGATAAAGCTTATAGTTAGAGTGGCTTAGTTTATCTAAACCTGTCTCCCCCTTACTCCATCCAACAGGGAGGAAGGCTCCCTCCCTCCCTGTTGGATGGAGTAAGGGGGAGACAGGTTTAGCCTAAACTGACTCAGTTATGGTTGAGGTGCAAACACACCCTCCATTTCTGCTACCTGTATGACCCCCTCTCTTTTCCAATGGTTATAATCAGTCTTACAGAGAGAGGTATCCCAAACGTTGTGGTTTTTAGTATGACAATGACCATCAGTGGGACCCTTTGTGGGGTGCCTTGAAACGACATTGTTGAAAATAAGCGCCGTTTAACTAAATAATCTGAACTGAAACTTTCTCTGTAGTTATGCTGCTATAGGCTTAGGCTGCTGGAGGACATAAACACCACTTTCACCCTCTTCGCTACATTCTCACACTACTCTCCAATTTTGGAGGTTGTGGCAGATGGCTGCTCACACTGAGCCTGGTTCTGCTTGAGGTTTCTTCCTGTTACAAGGGAGTTTTTCCTCTCCACTGTCGCTACATGCATGCTCAGTATGAGGGATTGCTGCAAAGTCAACGCCAGTGACTGTCCACTGTCTCTACATGCTCATCCAGGAGGAGTGAATGCTGCAAGTCACTGACTGGATGCAATCTGCTGGGTTTCCTTCGTCAGAAAAACTTTTTATCCAATTTGAATAAATAACTAACTCTGACTGCACTGTTCAATGATTAGGACTAATTAGAATGTATGTACCTGACTTTTGTGAAGTGCCTTGAGACAACATATGTTGTGAATTGGCGCTATATAAATAAACTGAATTAAATTGAAAAAATTAAAGACATATTATCAAAATACCATTGGAAACAATCAAAAAGCTGGTCAGCAGTCATAAGAAGGGCTTAGTTGCTGTAACGCCAATGATTTTATTTATTGAGAAGGATATAAATAATTTAACATCATCGTTTAATAAAATTTAAATAAAAACTTGTTTTTTTTCCCCCTTAGACATTGTGCTATCATCTTTTGATATGCTCGTCTCATTTCCTATTAAAAACCAACTTCTAGGTTGAATGACATTTCAAATCTAAATCTGCCAGGGATATGAATAATCTTGGTCTTAACTGTTCCTTTGATAAATTATTCAAATTGTATTCACCAGAGTGCAATTAGACCTTCTCACCTTTGAATATCCTGCTGCGACTTCTTGATGGATGTGATGGAGGCCTCAATCAGAGCAATGTCCTTCACCTCCTTACTGCAGAGGGGACACTGGGTTGAAAAGCCTGGGTACAAAACACACAAACAAAAACATAACTTCTAAAATTGATAAGAATGTAAACCTTCACAGGACAAAATTCAATCCATGTATTTTTTTTTTGACTTAAAATATTTTCATTACATTTTTTTTCCAACAAAACATAAAAGTAAAACCCCATCCAACCCAGAGGAGAGGTCTTGTATAAAAATAGAGACAAGGAACAAATACAGTTTATAGAAAATTGAACCTTTAAATTTAAAGACTTCCTGTAAAATTTGATCAAACTCACTTAGGGTTGTTTGTCACATATAAACAAATATACTATAATATCTACACTTCCCTAAATGCTTCTGCTTCCTCTGGTGACATCACAACAGGTATAGTTAGCTGATCGGACCATTTGTTTCTCTCTCTGTGTTTTTAAATCTATTCTTCAGCGGAGTTTATTTTTAATCCCTGCAGCTACAGCTGGATTTAGCAGAAAATGGGAACACTGAACTGGATTTTCAGCAGAATTTGATGATGAGAGACACAAGCAAGACGTATTGGAAGAGCATCAGGGTGGACCAGAGAGGACAGATTGTACCTTTAAGGACATGAAACAATAATCTGAGCATCAGTATAAGTAAGGCAAAGAAACTGGAACCAGCTATGGTTAGTCTTAACTGCTTGGTGTGACCTCATCTTCTCAAAGACACGTGATGTGGAATTAGAGACGCTTTTTAACATCTTTTTTTATGAAAATTGACATTAGTGTGAAATCATGCAGTAATATATGCTCTGGCAAGGAAACTTTAAAACTTGAAAGTAAACAAGGATATTAACTTCTTGCTTTTACCAGAGTTTATTCTAATTATTCTGAATTATTTGCTCCCTTGTACCCCAGTCAGGGGTATCACATTTTCATAATGTGGCATTTTGTGGTGCAAACACACCCTCCATTTCTGCTACCTGTATCACCCCCTCTCTTTTCCAATGGTTATAATCAATCTGACAGAGAGAGGTATCCCAATCGTTGTGGTTTGTAGTATAACAATGGCCATCAGTGGGCTCTAGATGGACAAACGGTCTACTTTTAAGGCTAGGCTTAAAACTTTTCTTTTTGATAAAGCTAATAGTTAGAGTGGCTTAAGCTATCCTGAGCTATCTCTGTAGTTATGCTGCTACAGGCTTAGGCTGCTGGAGGACATAATGACCACTTTCACCTTCTTCGCTACATTCTCACACTACTCTCCAATTTTGCATTATTTGCTGTTATTTCGGCTTTTAACTTTGTTCTCTCTCTTTTCTCTTCCTAGAAGCTACACCTGGCCTGACTCTGTGTCTACCTGTGACACCTTTCTGGAGAGGGGCATCGTCCGAGCTTCTGCTGGCAACAACTTAATGCTCACCCTCTACCGATGATCCACATGGCCCTGTCTTTCAGTGTTTAACCCTTTCTCTCTCCTGGACATAGCTACTGACTAAGCTTCTACTGTGACTAACTCTCTGTACTCTCTTCAGACTCTAAACTTGAAAACTGGCTCAGAGTTTATCAGTTCCTTCTTTCTAGGTAAAACGACTAAAGGAGCTACATCCATTAACATTTACCTTTTCCTTCCCATAGAAAGTACTCCTGGATCAGTGATTCTTTGTTCTCTTTGTGTCTCTGCTCTGTTCTCTCTAACCCTCAGTCGGTCGTGGCAGATGGCCGCTAACACTGAGCCTGGTTCTGCTGGAGGTTTCTTCCTGTTAAAAGGGAGTTTTTCCTCTCCACTGTTGCTACATGCATGTTCAGTATGAGGGATTGCTGCAAAGTCAATGCCATTGACTGTCCACTGTCTCTACATGTTCATCCGGGAGGAGTGAATGCTGCAAGTCACTGACTGGATGCAATCTGCTGGGTTTCCTTAGATAGAAAAACTTTGTATCCAATTTGAATAAATAACTGAATCTGACTGCACTGTTCAATGATTAGGACTAATTGGAATGTATGTACCTGACTTTTGTGAAGTGCCTTGAGACAACATGTGTTGTGAATTGGCGCTATATAAATAAATTGAATTGAATTGAATTGAATTGTGGGGCTGCACGGTGGCGCAGTTGGTAGCACTGTTGCCTTGCAGCAAGAAGATCCCAGGTTCGATTCCCGTCTGGGGGTCTTTCTGCATGGAGTTTGCATGTTCTCCCCGTGCATGTGTGGGTTCTCACCGGGTACTGCGGCTTCTTCCCACAGTCCAAAGACATGCCTGTTAGGTTAATTGGTCACTCTAAATTGCCCTTAGGTGTATGAATGAGTGTCTGCATTGTTGTTTGTGTGTTGCCCTGCGATGGACTGGCGACCTGTCCAGGGTGTACCCCGTCTCTCGCCCATAGACTGCTGGAGATAGGCACCAGCTCCCCCACAACCCACTATGGAATAAGCGGTAGAAAATGACTGACTGAATTGAATTGAGGAGGCCCAGGTGATGGCCCAGGACACACTGGATGAACTTTGTCTCTCGGCTGGCCTGGGAATGCCTTTGGCTCCCCCTGGAGGAGGTGTATGGAGAGAGCGAAGTCTGGGTGTCTCTGCCCCCGCGACCTGGTCCTAGATGAAGCGGAAGACAATAAGTACGAATTCGAGAAAAAGATTTTTTGTTTGTTTTCCTTTAATGAAACACATTATATAGATTAACTGCACACAAACTGATATTTTCAAGCCTTTATTTCTGATAATTATGAGGATTTTATGCTTACAGCCTAATGAAAACATGACATTTAGGACTGGAATATTACATCAGACTAATTAAAAAAAAAAACATTTTTTAAACAGAAATGTGGGTGTTTTGGAAAATATGTTTTATACTTGCTTAAAGGTCGTTATTTTCAAAAAAATCCTCATAATCTGACAAACAAGCCTCGTTGTAACACATATTCTAGTTTATTGAATATGGCTGTATATCTTCCTGGACCATTAATGAAATATTTAACCACTGAGCCTCTTCTGGTATCTGATATATGTTTGCTTTGCTGAAGTGTGTTTTAAGTATGCCGTCTAATTTGATCAATGCTAGCCTCCTATGAAGCTATTGCCTTAGTGGCAAAAGGTTTTCCCTGTGTTCCTTATAGGGCAGGGCGTAAACACAGAGAAGCTTTGTGAGTGGCACTGCTGCCTGGGAAAGACCCTTGAGACATGAAAAACATGACTTCCTGCACTTTCATCCTTAAGTCTTCCTGTTTGCTCCTGCCTTAGGGGGATTTATTTAAAACAGAAACTTACAGCTCCCTGGCTTCATAAATGTGTAAAATACCACTCAGCTGTATATTTGGCCGCGTTATTTAGGTGTGTTATAATGCACTAATTTGAGTGTTTAGCCAAATTTCCATCAATAGTAACAAGATAGTACACCCTCTGGGCATTCTAGGGTATTTCATATAGATGATCTAGTCTTTACCAGGTTCTAAAATGATTTAAATCTAATTTAACTGCTGCTGCTGGGGGTGATGAACATGTGAAAGACATGAAACTAGAATCCAGGACCAAAAAAGAATAACTGCTTTTAAGCAAAGAACATATAAAGATAAATAATACTAAAACTATATTTTTTATATTGTGTGGTCAAACCTTCCTTTCTCTCCATCCTTTAAAGGTCAACCCATGCAGATCAAGGTATGCAGCCTTACAGACTAGATCAAGATTGATTAAATACTCTCTGTCGGCTCTTTCAACAATTCAGACCTGTCAGTTCTTCTGTGATTGATGGAGACATTTATTGCTTTAAAACTGTGCTGTTAAAGTGATCATAGAGCCGGTAGCCGAGCAGTGGAACAGCACAGCGGATGTGGGAATGCTGGAATGCATTGTGTGTGAAGCTGCTTTCCTATGGAGGGGCTGTCCAGCTTCCTGTACAGCTTCTTGTGTTCCCGTTAAACTGAGAAATACTTTTACAGACATTTGAAACTGAATGTGGTGTAAAACATAACTTTACCCAAAGGTTTAACCAAGAAACTGATAGTTTGAAAAGACTACGACAGAATATTCCTGATGTTTTCATTCATTATTAGTATATTTAATACCTTGTACTGTAACATTTCTCAAGATCTGAACATATAGAGGAAGGGATCATTGACCATTCCTCTTTCTTCTGGGCTTTCAGAGCCTTAGGTCCTTTCTTTTGCTATACTCTGAACACCTCATCTATTTCCACAGCTTTTCCGTGTAGTATTTGTGAATGGGGGCTGAGATGGCCAAGGACAAAGGTTGATTTTGTGTCTGGTGAACCATTTTTGTGATAATCATATGTTTTGGATCTTGGTAGTGATGA
The DNA here is from genome assembly GCA_036173005.1 of Crenichthys baileyi. Classification (NCBI taxonomy): domain Eukaryota; kingdom Metazoa; phylum Chordata; class Actinopteri; order Cyprinodontiformes; family Goodeidae; genus Crenichthys; species Crenichthys baileyi. The sequence continues at coordinate 42,779 of JAHHUM010001345.1, read as the reverse complement.
AAACTTAATAATGATTTTTTTGTTTTCTTGCTTGAACCATCAGATTTTTAGTACAGTTGTCTTGTCTTTTAAAAGGGGAGCAGGCCCACAGCATCATAGATCATCTACTGTGCTAAGCAGAAGATATAATTTCCAACATATTCATCCTTTGTTTTATTGATTTTTATTTTATTTGAACCTTTTAAAAAAAACTTGCCATCCTCTTCGCTGTGTGTGATGGTAAGAGACATTCCTCCACCATTGCCTTTGAATTTAGGCTCATACCAGAGATAGAGGCAAGTTTGGGAAGACAAGCTATTTTCTTATAGTCATTTCCTGATTTTTGAAGATTAACAGAAATGTCATGTTTTCTTGTCTTTTGGATTTTGAAGAGTAAGGCCCACTCTAAGATAATTGGCCTCTGTGTAACTGGATATTAATACCCCCAGGAAATGGAAAGTCGTGGATTACAAATTAAAGGTTCCTGGACACACTGATCAACATCAAAAAGCATCAGTAAAAATGCTTTAGTAACATTTATTTTATAGTAATAGTTATGGCTACCAATAAGTGTGGATTGTTTTTCCCCTCAATGCATAAACTTGATATTAAATGTTCATTTTTTCTGCATTGTTTAGTGAATGATACTTCTGCTATTGGAAAAAAAGAAATTATTAAGAATATTATTTGATTTCCTGAGTAAAGACCAATTTTATGAAACAATGAAAACCATTTGGTTGATTGTTTGTGAGGGGTGCAGGATCCCTGATGATGATCAGATCATTGCTGGTATGCTGTTAGCCTTTCTGTGGCACCGAGGGAATTCCTCCATCCATTCTTCTCCTCTCAGTAAACTCATCTACTGCTACTGTTTTTAATTTTATTCTCTGCGCTGGAATGTTTCCCTCCCTTTATATGCCCATTTATCTTTTCTCTTTCATTCACCCTACCTTGTGCAATATTTGAGCTGGACTCATTTCCTCTCACCCTGATAACAGCTCTGCACCCAGGGTCATTGTTACAGTTTATTACAGCAATTTGTTTCACCTGGAGTTTCTTGTCAGGCCTAGTTGATCATGTTGCTGCCTCATTAGCTCTATTGGAAATTTGATTCTCCGTACAGTATCTTATAATCTGCTGGTGTTAAGTTTCACCAGCATTTTAAACTTTATAATACACTAATCAGAGCCCAGCAGTGATTTGAACTGAACTTGTCTGCAGACTAACATCAGACCAGAATGGGTGATTTAATGCTGTTGTAGACTGTTTAATGTAATTTCTTCTCACGCCCACTCAGACAGGTGCTTGTAAGTCAACCTCCCCTCAGGAGCCGAGCTGGCGATCAGACTATGATCACACAGAGCAGATCCAGACCTAAACTCCAGCTGCTGCAGTCTGCCTCTGTGAGCCACATTACTCTGAGAACAAGCTGAAGGATGACTTCATTTAAATGAAATCACAGATTCAGCTCCTGCCAAAGATTTCAGCCTCTATATATGCTGGGAAAATTTTGCTCAAAGTATTGGAAAATTATACTTTAAGTCCAAAGAGAAGTAAATATAATATTGGTAGAAACTAAATTATTAGTACTCTATTAAACTAGTTATAATTACACTCTTTATTTTCCTTCTCCATAGAAAGTACTCCTGGCCTAGTCGCTCTTGCCTGAGCTATTGCTGGCCTTAACCCTGTGTACTATGTTTTTCTTTACTGTAAAATAATCCATGATTTAGTGCTGCGGTGTTGCAGTGTAGGTAACGGTTTCTAGAGAAATCCTTTTAATATATTTGCTTATGTAGTTCACTTTATAACAATAAAAATGTTTTCTTAAATTAACAGAGACCAGGACTGTCATGCCAGTAGCGAGAAATGAAGGACAGAGTTGCACAAACGTTTGATATATTGCTTAATGTCTCCCAAAGTATCATGATAGCATCATTAAATACATCTGGGTGTAACACAAGAAACTCACATATTCACAAAATAATAGTTTTGTAATGACAATGTATGACATTGATTCCTGGGCTGCACGGTGGCGCAGTTGTCAAGCTAAGCGTGGCTGCCTTGCAGCAAGAAGGTCCTGGGTTCGTCTCCCGGCCGGTGTCTTTCTGCATGAAGTTTGCATGTTCTCCCCGTGCATTTGTGGGTTCTCTGCAGGTACTCCGGCTTCCTGACATCCCTGTTAGGTTAATTGATCTCTCTAAATTGCCCTTAGGTGTGTGAATGAGAGTGTCCATGGTTGTTTGTGTGTTGCCCTGTGATGGACTGGCGACCTGTCCAGGGTGTACCCCGCCTCCTGCCCATAGACGGCTGGAGATAGGCACCAGCTTACCTGCAACCCACTAAGGAAGAAGTGCTATATAAAATGACTGACTGACATTGATTCCTGGACACAGTAATTTGAGTTTTCATTCTGGGAGAGGATGAGTTTTTATAATTGTATATAATGAGTTCATAACTCTGGGAAAAACAAATGCCATTCTGCATGCATTCAGTCCTGTTCAGGACCACAGGTGGTGGGGGGATGGGAGCCTGTCTCCAGCAGTCAGTGGGTAAAATGTGGGATACATAGAAAGTACTCAGCAGGTCACCAGTCCCCTTTAATTTTCACATGAAATACCTTAGTTTCTATCAATTGTATGTGCTCTTCAAATTAACAATCTACTTTTACTTGGGTTTGCACGTTCTCCCCGTGCATGCATGGGTTCTCACCAGGTACTCTGGCTTCCTCCCACAGTCCAAAGACATGCCTGTTAGGTTAATTGGTCTCTCTAAATTGCCCTTAGGTGCATGGTTGTTTGTGTGTTGCCCTGCGATGGACTGGTGTCCTGTCCAGGGTTTACTCCGCCTCTCGCCTGTAGACTGCTGGAGATAGGCAGCAGCTTCCCCGTGACCCACAATGGAATAAGCGGTAGAAAATGACTGACCAACTGACTGACTTTACTTGGAATCTGCTTGAAAGCAAAAATAAATAAACTCTGGCAGCAAGGGGTTAAGCACTGAAACAGGAGTACTTACTGTGGGGAAGTTATACAAAGAGTACAGAGGTAATGGTAGGACCCTGCTGGAGATAGATGGAAGCTGCATCATCTGCGCCATCTAGGAAAAAGTCATGGCTAAACATAGAAGCCTTACGCCAGAAGTACTTTCAATTTGGAAGAAAAACAGAGTACACAGCGTTAAAGGCAGCATGGGCTCAGTTAATGGATCCATCAGAAAAGAGACACAGCGAAACACTGAAGTGCTGTGCTATGATAACTTTTTGTTGGAAAGAAAAGCAGGGGGTACACTTAGTTTAAAAGGCAGCAATAGCCTGACTTGTAGTACTATGATAATTTATTACAGGGTCCACATTTAAAAGTTAATATTAACAAATAACATGAAAAAGAGGCTACTGAAGTAAAATAGAAAACTGCACTGTGTTATAAAAAAGCTGAAGGTTTTTTTTTTAGATCAGTCATGCTTCTTTCATGGAAAGTCATGCATAACTTAGCAAGACAATGGCAACCTACATATTCTAAATATTTTACAGGACCAAGATCCCATGGTTAAAGAGTTTATGTGCTACTCACTCACTGAAAAACAATAGGGAAGACAAAACAAATCAGACACTGAACTGCTGAGCTGTTTTAATCTTAGGTCTTCAATGCCTGGAGCTACTTTTCAGCCTTTGAAATGTAAAAACAAATAATTAGAACCATACATGCTGTTGCTCCTAAAGTCCAAGTCAAAGCTGAATTCTGTTAAAGGCTTATTGAGGCTACACAATCTGACACTGATCTCTGCTGACTTCCTGCTTCCCGAGGCACAGAAAAGCACGTGGAGCTCGTTTATCCTCGGCCTTCCACCCCCACACCGCCTTGTAGACATTCCTAACAGCGTCTCCTCTCGCTGTCTGAGGCCTCAGTCCTGACAGCTGGATCTGAGGCAACACGATCCTCACTCGCCAATGAGACCCTTGGCAGTACTTTGTATGTGTGGAATGTTTGCTGTTTGTGTGATGTACTGATATATATCATATGTACAAAAGGCTTAGATAAAAGTAGGTGTTATACTGATAAGATTTTACTTTTAAAATTGTGTAAACTGTCTCCGTGTGAAAAAGCATCACTTTTTATTTATATAATGAGTCTGTGTGTTTTGCTTCAGGAAATGTCAGACTGGGTGTGGATATAAGAACTTATTAATTAAACTGATTAAATCTACCAGCCACACCTTTCTGGAAAATCACTTGAGATATACTGTGTCACTCGTAGACCATCATGTTAAGGTCAGGTTTTCTATTTGTTTTATTATTTTACTGTAAGTTAGGATACAATCATATCCTACAGATAAAGCCTTCCCTTCCGGACACAAACTCACATGCCTCTGGTGACATCACATAAGGGCTAGGGATGTCTTTTGAGTATGTGAATTTGTATTTTACTTGTTTTGTTCTTTAGGCTCATGTTTTAGTCAAATTCTTTATTTAAATGTGTTTACTAATATTGTGTATGGCAGCAGCAAAACATTTTAGCTGTATGTAAGAACACTGCAAAGATTTCAGATGTCTTTGGTAGCAATAAAAACCATGAAAGAGTATTGTGAAAGGGCAGGAATGATTTCAAAATTAGGAATTTGAATTCAAATCAAATCAAATAACATTTTGAGCCTTTAAAACCACAAGGATTATTTTCAAGTCCCACCTACTCCAGTTCCTGCAAAACTGATGTACTCCCACAATACTTCCACCAAAACTGAGCCCAATCCTACCAGGTAACCCTACCATGCGTGTCCCATACGCTCTTAAATATTTAAGCTACACCAGAGAGATGACGTAAGACATAAATGCTCTACTTGGCAGGCAGACAAAGAGGTTGTTCAGGTAAGCTCTGGTGGTAGAGGTTCAGACTGCAGGCAAACACTGTAACTACCTGAGATGAAACAAACTGAAATTGGCATTTACTCTTTTTACAAACTGTGGTTATGAAAAAAACTAGAGACACACAAAAATTGAAAGAGGAATTTAAACAGAGTCTTACTACTTAAAGTACTGAACACTATAATAGAGATCACCACCAGAATCCAACAAAGGCTCAAACAAGACAGGTTAAACTCAAATAAAACTGGAGTGCCTCAGAATCTTGGTTGAAATCTGCCTTGCTTATCAGTCACACTGTTTACCAATGTCACCTGATTAGCATAATTCTTCTTGTGATGTCATCATTTCATTTGTTCATAAAAAAATACACAACTAAATAGTCTCTTTAAGGGAATGTGTTTCGCACCCCTTTCCACTGCAGATTTCTGATGAGATGCAACATTCTGGCTCTGGTGTTGCTGAAATTCCTTGGGTTTGTCCCAATGATTGCTAATGAATGGGCACACAGAGATAAAGATGAGCACATGGGAATTTTCTTCTTGTGACTACGCAATGTAGACATGGATGTTCCTGAAAAACATACATGTTTGTCATGACTGCAGACAACTGTTACTGCGCTTTTGTGGATACAATGAGTGCAGAGTCTTTGTTCATTTTATCCGGTAGGAGTGGGTGTTTTTATGATGTGCGGTAAGGCTCCCCACCCAAGGTGCCACTTTGTCAGTGGGCACCACCAACACTGTTGGGAAAAAATGGTAGTTTTCTTGAAAAAAAATAGGTTACAACTGATGAAATCTTATTTGTGAAAAACAAATTTTATCATTAATTTCCAAGCAAACTCGTTTGTCTGTTTTTCATCCCATGAAAACAATGTTGTGTTAAAAATAATAAAGATCAGGCCAATATTTATGCAGACACGTCACTGTATTACAAAATTTCAATATAATACTTTATCTATCTATCTATCTATCTATCTATCTATCTATCTATCTATCTATCTATCTATCTATCTATCTATCTATCTATCTATCTATCTATCTCCGTGATTATGTATATATATATATATATATATATATATATATGATTATATATATATATATATAAAATATAAATATATATATATTATATATATAATTCAGTTTTATATGAAAAATCGTTTTATATGAAAAATCAGTGACCTAACACCACACCAGCTTTGGCTTGAGGGTGTGTCTAAGGTTAAAGTTGGGTAATTCTAAGGTATTTGCTTACCTGACTCATACATCACAAAGCAGCATACCTACAGAGGCTCTTTCAAGTAAAACAAGCCCATGAATAGCATCTTTCTGAGATAATCTCATTCCTGGGAACGGACAAAGTGATGCATTATCGCTAGCCTTTTCAGCTAGTTGTAATGTCTAAAGCTCTCTTATGTCATTACAGCTCAGAGCTAACAGACGCTGTTAACATGACACGCATCTTGAAGAGGCTGTTTGTAATCAAAGCATCCGCTGAGATCTAGCTTTACGTCCTCCTCTGTTTGGGTTTAGAAAGCTTTTATTTACACGAAGCATTAGTGTTGTGTCCTTCTGGCGTCAGATTAGATTCTGACTGTAAGAGCCAGTTAGGAAATAACTTAGTTCAAAAGCCACAATGCAAGGAAAGGGCTTACGGGAAATAGAGTAGTCCTCATTATTATCTGGTAGAGATGACTCATGCCGCACACCTGAGAAAACTTATGAGGGAAGTGAGTTGGTTGTTAACGTGTTCTGTCAAGATTTAGATGAGCTCAATGGTGAAGCCGTTTTGATGCTTTATTAAAGTCTTTAAAAGACAATGCTTTCTATAATTAGAGTCTAAGCTGCTGATTTTCCAAATATGCTTTCATTTTCCAATGCAGCAACAGACAATAAGAGCTTTTCTATTTTATTATTCGCTATGTTGTAACTAACAGGATAACAAGGGAAGGCTGGCGAACTGTGGTTGTTAAACTCTAGCTGACAATTTCAACTTTATGCATTCTTATTATTTCTATGAGAATCTTTCAACTTCGAACTATCAAAGTTGAATTTTATCCCTGACAGGTAATACATAGCAGGTTTATCATAGTACAAAGAAAAAACAGGAAAAACCTCAGAAGGCCTAAAGAAGTCTTGATTAGGACCACTGTAAAGAGTTACAAGGATGTATAAATACTTTGAGGTAAGACAGAAAGAAACGATGGATGGTTTAAAACATTTGTAAAAACAAAATGCAGAAAGACTATTTGGCAGTTCTGTATTTGGTACCCAAACGTTGCCATTCTGCCTTCATTTAACATATTCATAAGTTACCTTGCACCTTTTTTCAGCTGATTATGGTTATGGTTCCCATATGGGCCAGTTAACTCTGATGATACCCCTGATCAAACCCAATAACTCTGAACAACGTCCTGACAGACACTAGATATTCATAGCTATTATTTATTGGAAGTACATGATTATTTTTTCTTACAGATGGCTATAAGTAGATTACGAAACACTACTTTAAATCATCCGTTGTCAGAGTGAGTACAAAACATCCCCAAGGCAAGTGGGATCTGAAGCATGATTGGTACGAAACCTCCCATGGGAGATGGATCCTTTTTGTTCCTTAACAATTCAGACACTAAAACAGCAAAAGTACAAAATAAAATGAAATGACCCGCACCTGAATTAAAATAGTAATAAGAAAGAAGAAAAAAAAAAAAACCCTCAAGGATTCGTTTAAATGGAAATAGAACAGACTAAAGCCAAAAAGCGATAAGAAAAGATTCACAAGCTGAATCTACTGTGTGGATCAAGTAATACTAATAGAGACGTTTCAAAAGGATTAAGGATATATACTTGAACTTGATTGAGCAAAGTGGGTTGCATTTGGTATAATCTGAAACAACATGCACTGGTGAATTATTTTTTCTTGCACTTTACTTATAAAAGTAATGCCATGTTGAGACTTCTTAAAGAGCTGCATTAATGTGTAATATAGGCCTTGGTCAGGATTAATAAATTACTACTGTTGGGATTAGAAGAGAGCTTGAGTGGGAGTGTTGTTGCATTTATCTGGATGATGAAACAACATAAAACATGTTTTTTCCAGTCGTCACTGCCCTGCCTCTTCTTATCAGCCTGGCGTCTTCTGTTTACAATAAATACCTCTAAATGAAGATTTTCAGAAGATGTCAGACCTTGGATTCCACACCGTTAATGTTGTGCTGCCGTATGCATGTAATGACGAACCTTGGCCCAAGTGCATAACAGGGCTGCCTCACAGGATGTTTATGAAGCCTAAAACCAGAGCAGAAGATCTGGACTCAGTTCCTTTGAATGGAGGCAGGTAACCCTTACTGAATATAATATGCCGAGATGTAGAGTAGATTGAGACAACTGCTACAAAGAGTCAAAATGTTGAGAACCAGAAGGATGTATCTAAAATAAGCTCCCATGGTGGGTCACTTACAGCTCTGGTGACAAAAACCCCTGTGTGCCCTTTGGATCAGAGGCCAAAGGTGCATATTTATACATGTTTGTGTGTATGTAAGATTAACGTGGTGCCAATTTGTGATGCAGTATTTTTAGATTTAAAGAAGGCCCGTCCACTTCTATAATACTCTACAGATCAAGGCTTTGATGCATTCATTGTAGCGTGATCCCACTTCAAAGCTGCGCACATGGATGAGCTCCGACGGGGGGAGGAGGGGACTGACGATATGTTTCATTATTCCTGGCCAACGATTCGACTCTGTGTCACCTCTGACCTGTGGGCTTATAACACACTTCCCCTCCACACAGGATCCTCAGCTGGAGATAGTAAAGTGTAGAAGCACTTGTGTTGAGGTGTCATTTGAGTTTTGACTAAAGTCAAAATTCAAATGACAGCCTAACTGAAACTAATTTGTACAAAAACATTGCTCTTAGAAGAACTTTAATTTAAATTTAGCTTATCATTTGTTTGTATTTTGTTTCTAAGCCGCATTGCAAGGGAGCCAGACTCCCTTGGGTAATAGTTCTCTGGGAATCTGAAGCCCTTTAGGCTTTACTTCCAACTTTCGTTGGTTTTTCACTTGTTTTTAAAATCTGAACATTTTGGAAATTTTTTTATTGGGTAGCTATTTAACTTACCACCTATAAATCATTAAGTCATACAGAGGTCAAAAAACAAGCAATGTTCAATGCATTGTTTATATGTCACAGGCAATTTTGCAATTTGCAGGGCATTTTAAGCTGGCTGCCACAAAAAGACAATTTGATCCAATTTCTTTTACTGAATCTATGAAAAATACCAATGATAAGATACTCTGAAAGACAAAATAATAGTTTTAGGAACAACAAGGTGATTCCAAAACATATATTAGGTGAAATCCTACAGCAGACTAAACGATGAACTGAAGGATGATGGATTTCTCAGGTCCTGTGTTTCAGATATAGTTCCTCTGGTGTGTGGATGTGGGGTGTTTTAGGCCTGACACTCAACCCTGCTACTCATTACTAATATTTTTAAGCTCATCCTGAGGAGTACGTCACAGTCAGAGACCAGAAGAAAAGTCCATAGAAAAACAAACTGTAAAATACCTCAAGAAAACTCAGGAGAACAAATGGTCAAGACCATTTTAGATTATTATAAGGAAGTCCGACTCAACTCAAGTAAGCAAAGTAAAAGGAAAGTAGCGGAAGTAGAGGAAAATATTTATCGTTCAAAACAGTCTAAACTATAAAACTGAATTTGTTAGCGTTGGCAATATTAGACATTTACTTGGCAAAAGAACGTAACTGAATCAGTTTGTTCAGTCAGCTGTTATTTGCTTGTATCATGTGTTGTGTTCTGCAGAGTATAAGATGGATACAGCAAAATGTAAGACTTGTGGTCGAGAAGTGTCTTTGTTGCAGCGAAAATTTAGGTTTCATCCATCTTTAGCTGGTTTGGTGAAAAAGCTAATGATAAATTTAAGCTTTTTAGCAATCAGAGCATCGTAACCCTGAGGCGGTCGTTGCTGATGAACAACACATCTTAGTTGCCGTTGTCAGAAAAATGCTCTACATGCTACTTTGTTAGAATAGATTTTTTAAAGTTTTACACTATTACAGTAATGTCTTATTCCTTAATGACAAACTAGTTCTTTCCAGATGATTTCGTGAAATAAAAAGCAATAAGAAGGATCCAGCATAGGGTGTCTGTGGTGTTGGAGGAGACGTGCATCCAATAAAATGTGTTTGAGCACGGTGATGACTGATCTTGACCAGGTCATTCTAGATTGAGATATTTAAACACCACTATTAAATCTGTTGGTTACAAATTGTAAAATGTACAGATGGTCAGTCAGTCATTTTCTACCGCTTATTCCATAGTGGGTCGCGGGGGAGCTAGTGCCTATCTCCAGCAGTCTATGGGCGAGAGGGGGGGGGCGTACACCCTGGACAGGTTGCCAGTCCATCGCAGGGCAACACACAAACAACCAAGCACACACTCATTTATACACCTAAGGACAATTTAGAGTGACCAATTAACCTAACATGTAGAACCTATTTTAGTTGAAGTAGAATAATCAATACTTTATATAAATTTGTGGGAATTTAATTGTCTAACCTTTCCCGGGTCCATTCCACCTCTTACCAGTTGTTTGATGGAGATAGACATCAGCCACCCAAGTGCAACCCTGCAAAAAATATAGGCCTGGAAAATGTATGGGTGTGTCTTTCAGCTGTTAATTTAAATAATTTCTTAAAATACTGAATAAAATCTGCCCAAATAAAATAAGGTAAATGGCGATAGAATTTAACCAAAAAAATCACTAAGTTAGATGAATGTAACAAGAGGGGAATATGTCATACTATTTAACACCTTTTAAAACAGCATAATTTAAAAGTCTTTTCATTAGGTACCAATTATTGCAATTATAAAATGACATGACTACAGAAAAACTTTTTAAATCACTTTGGCATGTACTTTATCTGAGCAGATATTGACTGAAAAACTACAATTCATTAGACAGATCCTGTCCTTCAGCTTTTGCTCCCAGAATAGCGAGCTCCACTAGTGGAAACAAACCACACCAAGAACTGCAAATACTGCCAAGTTCTTTAATACATTTACTCATTTTCCTTTGAACCTATTCATTTTATACTTCCGTTATCAGATTGCACCAGTCCAGGAACCATAAAGCCACCACACCTTGGAAGCAGGTGTGTTCAGATACACAATTGAGTCTTCAAAGTGTCCGTCACTTATGACTCAGGTCCCAAACCCTATACTTGACGCCAGAGGGGAAGAGGGACTTTCCTACACTCTTTTTTTTTTTTTTTTTTACAGTTGCATGTGTGGCATTTATGAATAAATACTGCTGGTAAAAGGTTTCCCGTGCGTGTCAGATATGCCTTAGTCATGCAAGCCCAAAGGGATGTTAACTGACCTTAAGAGGAAACCTTTTCAAAGTAAAAACAAAAAAAAAAAATTGTCAAAAGCAAATCGATTTATTTAAATAAAACACATTTAAGCACAAAAATAATTTAAACACAAGCAGTTTGCCAGTAACACCATACATCCTGGAAACAAAATAAATTAACATGGTTTCAGGCGCCGTTTCGCTCTAAAGAGTAAACATGAAATAGTTCTGACGGTTCAAGTGTTCAGTCCGCTTTTTGAGCTTCTGAAAGTCCGTGTGTCGGTTTGGATCAGTTGTCCCGTCTGAGAGAGCTCAATCCCGAACAGTCCTTCATCTCTGGACCGGATGACCTAGTCTTCCTTTTTGGTCCATTTTCCATTCTTTTCTCAATGGTCTGTGTAGACTCTAGAGGAGTTTAAAAAAAATCGTGTTATAGGTTTGCTTTTAAAGCGGGTTGATCCATAATATTTATATTCATTTACAGTGTGATCCAAATGCTGGAGCGTCTCTCACCATATATGGAGTAGTTCCGAGCCTGCGCCCTGGAGCGGCTCAAGGCGCCCTGGCCATGCGCCTCTCCTGTCCGGGCGATGCGCTCTCGTTGCCTTGGCTCGTCTTAAAGTCCTGGAGGGCCTTTCTGTTCTGGTAATCAATCAGGGCCATGGCGATCTCTGCGTTCCAGCAGATCTGCTCCAGGGAGCACCGGAAATCGATCTCTTTGTCATCTTTGGTCACGATGGTAAAATAGATGAACCTGCAGGTGCGCTCCACGCAGTCCACCTTCTTGATGGACTGAAGCTTGAGCTCTTTGCCCTTCGAGCGCTTCTGCGTGTCCGCGTAGATGTTGAGGCTGTCCTTGGTCAGGACGCACCTCTTTTTCTTCCAGAACTGGAAGAGGTTCTCACTCCTCTTCTCCAGCTCTCCCTCCTTGATGATCTCCTCCGCTGACATTTTCATTGCTTTTGTCGGGCCGGTTACTGAGCGCACTCCTCTGCTTTTCCGTCCGAAGACCCCGAACTTCTCTGTAGTAATCCAGAATGTGGCTGTGAATGAAAGAGGCTCCCTGGGTTATTATAGCCTCTGCCCCTCCCTCTTTACGTCAGCTGCTGTTTGGGAACGCAGCTGCCAGAGGAGTATTCAAGGCTGAGTGTGGGCGGAAGCTGTGGCGCATGCAGGTGGGGGAGGAAGTGGACCTAATTACGCTGCCGACATGTTAATTTGTAATCCACATCCCACTGTGGAGTTTGTCCAAATATTTGCCCACTCGGCAGTAAGCACCAGATGTACACACAAACCGATCTTCTGGGGGCATGTTTCAAAGTTAATGAGAATCGTAGTAATTTCAGGTCAGGCAAAGCATTATGACCACCTGCCAGGGGGTCCTTTTTCCCCTATCTGCCACATATGAACTTGACTGGCACATTTTTAATCCATGAAGTAAAAGATTATGTCGGCCCACCCTTTGTGGTGATAACAGCTAGCTGGTTTATCTGGGAAGGTTTATGAGAGTGTTTAAATGAGTTTTGACCATTCTTCATGAACTGCATTTGTGAGGTCATACTGATGTTGGATGAGAGTTTCATCCCAAAGGTTTTGAGATGAGGCCAGTAAAGGTTTTCCACACCTAACCTGCTCACCCAAGTGTCATGATGGAATAGGAATGGGCCTAAAATGTACCTAAATGTCTTGGTATTCTGAAGCATTAACTACACATACAAGTAGAAGGTAACACTTGAGAGAAAATAAAATAAATCCAACATAAAAGCTTTTGCCAGGTGTAAATAACAGACTCCAAGTCTTATTTAGTACAGCATGATTTCTTTGTAAAACCATTAAGAGTTAAGGTATTTTGGCTAACTCCTAAATCTAAATATTTACAAAAGTTTACATACCATAGCAGAATTTCTGATTTGTTGGCCATTTTTCAGAGAACATGAATGATGATATGAAAAACAGTTTATTCATCATGTTAATGGTTGTGTGAATGTTAATGTTTTGCTCTTTTCAAATTGTATTGACAACAGAAACTAATGAAAAAGGCCGAAAGATCAAAATTTTATATATCTTTTTTCTTAGTATAATGTTACGCCCCTTTTAGCAACCCGTTCCTGTAAGTTAATGGGCTGTCTTGAATTAACTGGCCTGAACCTGAAATCTCTCAAAAGTGGCCCAATGACACTAAGGTCAGGAGAACCTTCTTTTTTTCAGCTGAAGCCAATTTGAGGTGGACTTAGCCTTGTGCTTTGGGTCATTGTCATCCTGGAATGTCCAAGTACGTACCTTCTGGGCTAATGAGTGCAAACCTTCAGTATTTTTCTGATAATGTGCTGCATTCATTTTGTTATCAATTCTGACCAAGTTCCCTTTGCCTTTGTAGACCACACATCACCAAAACAAAGCAATCCTCCTCTGTGTCTCAGGAATGGTGTACTCTTGCTGTGGTAAGTCTTGTTAACTCTCCTGAAATATAGCTTTTATGGTTGTGTACATAAAGTTCAGCCTGGTCTCATAAATTCAAATAATTTCAGAAGTTCTGTCTCTGTGCTGGTTGTATTGTATTGTAAGCAGGCTCCTTTTTGGAACTGGCTTGTCTTCTGGTGACTTAACAATACAGCCCGTGTTTTATAAAGTTCCTCCTTATTGTGCATTTTCAAACAGTCACATGGCTTTTTTCAATGTCCTATATGTTTGCTGATGGTACCTGTGGTTCTTTTTTGCATCCTCAACAATATTTCTGGCAGTATTGGCTAAAATTGATGTCGGTCTACCTGACTGTGACTTGGTTTTAAAAGAATCTTTTATTCTTTGCACTTTTAATCAGAGTTGCCGATTGGTATTCTTTATTCCTTTGAAAGAGCGAGCATCCTGACTGCCACATTTTCAGCAAGTTAAGCTTTAGTAACTTGTCTGTTGGATCGGAACACAAAAGCCAGCCTTTGCTCCCCACTTTCATTAGTGACCCTTGTCCATCCATGACCTAGTCACTGGTTCACCACTGTTCTCTGCTTGGACATATTTTAGTGACTAATGCAGAGTGGGAACAGCCCACAAGAACTACAGTTTTGGAGATGGTCTGACCCAGTCGTCTAACCATTACAATTCTACCCCTTGCCAAACTAAAATCATTATACTTGCAAATTTTTCCTTATTCTAGCACATCAGCTTTCAGGAAAAAATGCCCTCTTGATGCCTAATATATTTAACTGATTCACAGGTGCCTCGATGAAGAGATAAGCAGCTTTTCTCACTTCACTTGTTGTTGTACGTCCAACAAATGAAGTACCACTTTCCAATTACCTGCTGAAAAATTCAAATGTGTCTTGTTTTAAAAGGCAGACTATAGTTATTCATTCTCTTTAGTTGGCAAACTTTGCCACCCACTCTTGTGATTCCTTGACAGGCAGACAAAATGCTTCTGCTCAATAGATGTTGTTATTCCAGTCTGTGAATGTCAAACCAAAAACAGCAACAGTGCCAAAAACAACCAAGTGCACAGTTTCCATTCAGAGAGGACACAGCTCATTAGGCATCATGTGATTAGCTACAACAGAGTTAACACCAAGGTTACCACTGATGGCACTTGGGATGTCTTTAGAAGCCCTGAGAAAAAAAGAGTGCTTAGTGTGTCCAGTCACAACAACTTTGTTTCAACCTAAAAGAGAAAAGCAGTCGTAAATATGTCCCATCTCCCTAGTATAAACTGAAGTGGACAACAGTGAACTAAGAGCAACTGCTAGTGGCTATTTATGGATCCAGGATTGACACCGCAACTCCAGATTTTAGCTGCAAGCAGGAAACCATAGAGATATGATCATTGCTGTGCTTTTTGGCACATCAATTAGTAACATAGACTAAAACTGCATGTCTCATGCCTTATAAAACACCAAATAAACATGTTCACTAACAGAGGTTTACAGCACTGTGTCTGTAAAATAATTAAGTGATATACA
Organism: Crenichthys baileyi; assembly: GCA_036173005.1. Taxonomy (NCBI): domain Eukaryota; kingdom Metazoa; phylum Chordata; class Actinopteri; order Cyprinodontiformes; family Goodeidae; genus Crenichthys; species Crenichthys baileyi. The sequence continues at coordinate 27,613 of JAHHUM010001345.1, read as the reverse complement.
AACCGTCAGAAATGCAAGTAAACAGCTTATTATTGAAGCCATGTATTGGGTTTTAAACATTTGGCAGCCATATCAGATTTTGAGAACAGAGTTGTGGAGAAAGCTCACAATTTCCTACCTGAAATGAAAACTTCATTGGACCTTCCTGTTTTCTTTTTTCCTTCTATTTGAAAATTTGAACTTTCAATTTCTCAGTCCAAATATAATGCACAATTCTTCAACCAAACTGGTGTTAATGAAGAAAAACTGTATATTTCTCCTGTTTTTGTGAAAAAATACAACCAACACTAACACCAATACTAACTGCTAAGAAAAGAATGTCTTAGAACCACTAAGTGAAGAGATTCAGAACATCCATCCACTGTCTAATGCCCGTTTATTCTCGCAGGGTCGCAAGGGTGGCTGGTGCCTATCTCCAGAGGTCATGGGGCGAGAGGCAGGACACACACTGGACAGGTTGCTGGTCAATCAGAGGGCAAACCAGATATACTCATACCTAAGAGCAGTTTAGAGAGACCAATTAATCTAACAGTCATGTTATTGGACCGTGGGAAGAAGCCGGTGTAGCCGGAGAGAACCCACAGCGAGACCATGCAAACTCCATGCAGAAAAACCCCAGACCAGGATTAGAACCCAGAACCCACTAGCTACAGTAGTTTGAACTTTTATAGTAAGACTGATAAAGAACACTTATTTTCCAAATTCCATGTGAACTAAACCTAAAAAAAATGAGTTATTTACCAACAGATAACTGAATGTTCAGTTAATGATCAGCTGAAAGTTAAATAGAACAATTCAGGGCCTCTAACTAAACAAACCAAACAATACTTTATATTAATTAAGGTAGGGTACTATGAACCTTTCTGTAGCACCTAATGATTAGAAGCTATAGCTTTCTCTATTGGCAAGTCATTAAAACGTAGTTATAAGATTAATTGCCTGATATTAAGTGGACACCTGTTTAATCTTTGGCCATTTCATGCTTAGTTAACCTTTAATCAATCCTGAGCTAATCATCAATTAACATGAATAAATTTACCATTGAGTAATGATTTATCAGGCATTTGATCTACATTAGGTTGTCGTTAGGATTCTGTGTAGATGAGCAACTTTTTGGTGCTCTTATTGCAACGTATTATGAAAGAAGCACTGCTTGTAAGATGATTTAAGTCTAATTAAAGAGTGTTTTTCTGTCAAGAAAATTACAATACAAGGTTCTGAGGGAGTTTACTGGAGCAAATCTTTATAATTATCTTCTCTAAATTCATTATGAGTGTTAAAAAAAACATTATATTTATTTTTATTTACACAGTACTACCAGAAAGTCAAGTACAAACAGCTTTAAATGTTCAACGTATTTAAATAAAAGTTGTTTTACTGAGATAAATAAATTCACTGGGGCAGACTTAAGTCTGAATTAATAATTTCTGTACTGGTGAGACATTTTACTGTTAAGTTGAATCACTAAATATGGATGAATTCCCTAAAAGAATCCAAAGAGTTTTCTAGATTTGACCAGTCTTATATCATCTAGATACAGAGTGAGAAACGAAACAGGGAAATGAAAGCTATATGAATAAACTTTAATGCCCTTTGATGTCACTCCTGAGGTGTGGCTGCTTTCTTATCAGGATGACATCAACCACTCCCCAATGTGTGCTCCTTTATGGGCTCCTGACCACAGGGTCACCCTGCCGGTCAGCTGACTGACTCGGTCCTGGCTCTTCGTGTCAGACAGACAGGAGCAAACGTCAGCTGAGGGTCACTGAGCTCCTTTAGACGGTGTCAGAGAGTCAGCAGAAGGCTAGTCGTTACAAAGCCCGTCTCATTGAGTCGTTATCTGCAATCTGTGGGGTCCTGCTTGGGTGGAGTTAAAATATACAACAGCAACCATAGCTTTTTGTTTTAGATGAATATAAAAAATGTGTGTCCAGTTTGCAAAAAGTAATAGTAGATTTGCTCTTCATAGCTCTGGGGTATATTTCATATAATTTTTAGATCTCTGTTCTTTGTAGCTGGCATTACACTTAATCAGTGATGCCAACAAGTTTATTCAGATGAACACGTTCATGAGTAAACATTTTCCATGACCTTTTAAACTTAACTAAATTTGATTACTAAATTTGATTACTAAATTTGATTACTAAATTTGTAACCATTACTCCTGAAAATGGGTACCATTAACTGAAAGGTGATTTTTTTAGTTAATGTTGCCCTTAAATAAAATTTAGGATTACTTTAAAAAGCAATGCATTAACACTGCAGTGCTTTTAAAGTAACTTTAATTGCAAATGTAACATCAGTGGGCCATTGTTTGGTTCAAATATCAATTGTTTCTGTTGTTTTTAGACAATGAAATCATAAAATACCTGAAATACCTTAAAGGTTTGATTGCCCAATTTTTTTTATTTGAAGGCTTTTTACACATCTTTGATTTGGACCACATTGCAAAAAAGTTTATGCAGCTACAGAGAGTAGGAGACAATCAAATCCACAGGAATGAGGTAACCAAAACCAGCATGTAAAGGGGATGTGATGACGCAATTAAAATGCAATAATGTTGCACTCCTCTTTTTGCTAGCACCTAACGACTTTAAAAAAAGATGTTATTTGTTATGAATTCTCAAGTTGTAAAATGTATTCAGTTTTAGCCTGTATGAACTGAAATCATTAATCATGGTTTTGGGAATTTTGAACTCGTACAATGCTGCCCTTCACTCAGCCACAACTTTAGAGATTAAAAGGAACCAAACACAAAACCCAAGTGAATCATTTTAAACATTTCTATCCCTGAACAACGTGTTGACACAGGAGCAGGATGTGGTGGTCAGCGCTCTCCTCTGACCTCAAAGAAGACAAAAGTACACGTGTGCAGAGAGTCCAACAGCCTGCTGGCTTCTGTTGAGTGAAAAGGCACTTCCGCCTCCACACCTCCTTCCTTTCCCTTCCCTTTGTTACTGGGACCTCTTTCTTTGTTATCTGGCGGTGTTTGTTTGAGGTGAGTGTGTGTGTTTGAGTTTTTGTTCGCTGGAGTATTGTGGTGGAAGCTCACACACATGCCCAGGTAATGACTCAGTCAGTGATGATGTTTGGAGGGGTTTGCTTACCAAAGGAAAGTCAGGGGTTTTTATATATGGTGTGTCACTCTATGCATGTTTCCGTGTATGGATAATATTTATGACTGATTATTGTTTGTTTAGTGAATCTGTCAACCGGAGATGTTTCAATCTAGAAAAGGTTGACAAGTTAAAGAGGGAGTATAGACAAATATTGTTGGTAATTCTGTTAATATTTTGTATAACCCTCTTTTGCCAGAAGGACAGTACTTAGTCTTCTCTTACAACATTCCACAAGGTTCAAGCATGCAGAGAGGGATCTTTGACCATTCCTCATTGTACATTCTCTCAAAATCATCTTGGGTCCTGTCTTATGCTTGCATCTCTTCAGCTCACCTGACAGGTTTTCTATAGGATTTAGGTCTGGGGACTGACAAGGCCGTCTAAGAGGGTTGATTCTGTTTCTGGTGAAACAGTTCTGTGTTGATTTGGCCGTATGGACTGAATCAGTATCCTGCTAAAAGACCAACAGATGATCAGCTACAGGTTTCCAAAAGAGTTCATTACCTTATTTAGCATTTCAAAAACTTTGTGGTGCTATGCACTGTAACGAGGTTCCCTCAACGTTTAAAAAAAAAATAGGCCAACAGCATCACAAATCATCCACCATACTTAAATGTGGCCATCAGGTGTTCATCCACATATTTATGCTTTTGTTTTCATGCAAAACTTACCTGGACTGTTTGTTGCAAGTAAACAGCTACAGTTTAAGTCCTTTTGAGTTAAGCAAACCTTATGTTTACGTTGTAAAACATGGACTTTTCATAGTTATGTAATGGTAGGACAGAAAAGGCTTAGTTCTTGTATCTATCTCAAAATACTGCTTGGTACGTAAAGGTTCTTATGGAGACTTGGTGACACAAAGATGACCCTTTTTGCTGCAGTACTCCAACAGTGAGCTTGGGTGATTTCTTCTTCCCTTATCATGCTGCAAACTATGCGTGGTGGCAGAATAAATGTCGGTCTTCGTCCAGCATATAGTGGAAAGTGGAGCCTCTGTATTATGTCATAGAAACAGAAAGACATTGCGTATCTATTAAAAATACTTTAAAGTACATGAAAATCCTTCAGTTACATCGGCTGTTTGGGGTGCTAACATTGTGCCACTGGTGATTTTGTAAAAACAAATATTTCTTACCATTGGATTTTCCCCACTGAATAAATTGTGCTCAAATTAAAGATAAAAATATGTGATTTAACACTTTTTACACATCTTTACCAACAAAATTGTCCATTTTCGTATGCATAAGGTTACATTCAGACCACTGTACACTTTACATATACACACCCTTTAATAAAGAGAAGCTAGATGATATAAGAGCTTAATAAATGCCAGTTCACTCTGCAGCAACAATAAAACTTGAATGTTTCACCCCTTTTTTCTGTTATCCCAGATTGTGGGAAAGTACAACTATCTCTGGAGGCGACTGGCTCATGAGGAGGATCTCCGGATGTGTGTTGTGACAACCTCGAATTCAAATCAGTGCCCTCAGGATCTCGCTGTCTCTGCAGACTAAACAGACCTATTGAGAGGAAGTCAGATAGTGCATCACCTGCAACAACTAAGGAGGGCTTTAAAAATTATTGCAGAAAAAATGAGGATCAAGGTCAAAAAACTGAATATTTTGCTTGTGTTTTTTTCACCATATTACTAGAGTGGTGCAGCCTTGCAGGCATGGGCACATGGGTGTGACAGGACGGCGAGTGGAAGGACCAGAAAGTCCTGGAGCTTGGAGGACATGTCGAGGCTTGAAGCTGCACAGAGTTTACTGTGAGCCTTATAAACAACACTAAGCAAACCCTGGTAAAAATCCTTTAAGTTGAAAATAAAATGATGAGTGTTAGGAAGTCTTATTTACTGGAACACATATGCAGTGTAACATAATACTGGACTTCAGGGATCTAATTAGAGATCTCATCAGTCATATGCAACGCTTACATTTAACTGGCTTCTCATTAAACTACAGTGAACCGAACATTTATTTAAATTCTACAATTTATCAATTAAAACTTATTAAATCTGCTGACACAAAACTGCTAGGGGAGCGGCAATGAAATGTTAAAGTTACAACAACACTTAACTCTGAGGCTTTAATACTAGCTATAAATGTTCGTCTCTGTTTATTGTTGCAAAAAAAAAACAATTTATAAAAAAGTGACACGCAAATCATATGATGTGTTCATCAAATGTTGCATTTGAGAAATAGGAAATAAAATTATGTCTTACCTTTCCTTTATCCTCCAGTTCAAGTTTTTCTCCCCATGAGTCAGACGTTTTTGTAATTTTTGGAAGTGTTTGAGGTGAAAAATGCTCAAACCCTTCTGGAAGTTTCTCTTAAAGTTCCTCCTTGGACTTTGGATGCTCTTTCATTTTAAAGCACATTTTCAGTTGATTTTTTTGGTTGTTAGGGCATTTAACTCAGATCTATGAATCATACAAGCATCAACAAGGCTCATAAACCTGAGGGATTAACCTGTGTTATGTCTGCACATAACAGAAAACTTAGCAAATGTTTAAGATAACACAGCTTAACGCATAAAACAGTATTTTAGCACCAACAAAGTGATTCTCAAATAGTGATTACCTAAAACTTGGCATTAAAGTGGATCCCTCAGTTGCTGTGTCAGGTCTTTAGCTGTCGTTTAGATGGCGCTCATCTTTTGTCTTCCACTTTCCTAATTTTTTTAATACACGCAGAACATTATCCTGTCCTTATACAAAGACCAGAAAATTAGTTAAAAAAAAAACTAAAGAAAAACTTTGTAAGTCCTTCATAACATCTGAAGACCCTAAACATTATAAGAAACTACAAAGCATAAACAACTTGGGGTGGTAAAAAACTTTGCCTCCCTCTAACAGCAATCTATACATAGACCACCAAACAACGGGGATCAGTATGGATGAGCTGCACTTGATGGGACATTGACAAATCCTGCAGAGCCCGCAGGTAACAGCTGCTGACTCTCACATGCACCCGCATTCATTTAAACCCATACATCCACTTCTTCTTGCTCTTAGTGCACATACCCTTGTGATGAGACTCTCCAGCTATTTGAGGCATTGTTCTGATAAACCCTTTGTGCATGTGTGTGTGTGCGTGTGTGTGTGCGTGTGTGTGTGTGTGTGTGTGCGCATGTGTAGCCACGCTGGCATTCTGCACCGTGGGAAAAAGAACAAATGGTTCATGAGGCCTTTCAGCTAACACAATGCTGCAGGAGGAACAATGAAAACAGACATGGCTGCAGAACCTGTGGACAGTTTGTGGTGGTAGATATAGATGCTGAAGAGTGATAAATGTGAAATTTGGTTCATATTCTTTGTAATACACAAGCTACTTTCTTATCATTCTTCTCATTAACTCAACCTAAATACCAAAATGTTAGGACTTATGTTTCTGCCAACCAAAATTTCCAACCTGTGAGAAGCCAAGACTGTGTCAGAAACAGCTCTAAATCAACTCTGTACCCTTCTAAAATAGTTCTGGTATCCAATGAAAACCAAGCAATGACTACAATAACTGATGAAACAGGTGCAAACTTTGTGGGGTTGTGTTTGAGGAAAATCTAAGAACATTAAAACTCAAGCTTGGCTATTCAACACAAGGGCCCTGCTACTTATCAAACCAACACCAACCCAACCTCTCAAAGAGGATGTTGGTGCTGGCTGACATGCATTTCTGCCTGTCCTTATGCGCCGGATAAGGCTCAAGGATAGTGGATAGGAGTAGCATGGCAGAACCTCTCATAACTGCGGTCTTGCACAAAATCCAGCTACTTTCTAAGATAAAGTCTTCGTCTGAGCCTTCAACCTTTTAAGGTCATTAAGATTAGACGTACAAACCCAGAGAATTTTATTGGCACCCTAGAAAATTTTTTTAAATCAAAATTGTATTTTACGAACATAAGCCCACACTGAAAATATTGGACAATAATACAACCATTAAACATGGGGAAAAAATCACATGTACAAAAATATTCTACTGTGAGTTATTTGTTCAACTTCCTTTTGCTCATAGGTTAAAGTAAGAATGAGTCTTCTCCCCTGACAACGAGAGAGAGAGATCTTTGGTCATCTCTCTTTGCACGATCTCTCCAGATCAGATCACAGAGTTGGCTCTCACTTTTTCAGGTTGTTAGTAGGGTGCAAATGGCAGTGAAACGAGGCTTATTTTGTGTCTGGTGAACCATGTCTGTGTTGATCCAGCCACGTTTTAAACCATTATCTTGTTGAAGTACCCAGTGAGGACCCAGTTTTACAAAGCCTCGCAAATTTTATATCAAATTTGAATCTATTTCAAAGAGTTCATGACCCCATGCTGTCTAACAGGCTTCTCTTTTTTGAAAGAGAAATAGACCCCCAGCTTCACAGATCCTCCACCGTAGTAAACAGTGGGGATGAGGAGCTTTTTCATGCATTATGGGTTTGCTGCACACCAGACCCACCTGGTGGGTAAAATGCCGTTAGGCCAAAGCACACAGTTCCAGTTAAAGTCCCAGTAGAATTAAGAAGACTTGAAATGTCTGTGTTTGTAAGGGTGGGACAGAATGTGTTTTTCTTTTTCTGGCAAACACCCTCAAACAACTGGCTAGCATCTAGCTAAAGTCTGGTTGTTATAAGACTTTGCGACCCCATGACCTGCCTGCCATCCTATAAACTGACATCTTTTGTCGTGTCATATTTATACCACAGAAACGCAGGAAGTCATGGAACACTAATTAGAAGTTCATATAAACTTTGATTAACTTGCTGTTTTAATCACAAAAATGTTTTTAGCTACATCTACCAAGAACAATCCCAGTAGGAATTTAGCTAAAACATTTATTTTCACAAACCTTCAGTGTGTGGTTCTGCTACTGCAATAAAATGAAAATGTATTTTAGTGTATTTAACACATCTTTACTAGATGTGTTGGAATGGTATCTGTACTTTGCAGAAATTAAAACTGCTGTACTCTTGCTAAATAAATGTTATTACACTCCAAGGCTTTCTTCTCTAAACTCAATAGAGATTAATGTGCGAGTACGCAACAGCTAAGTATGACTCCAGAATGCTGTTTGGCCTGAAATAAGCATTTCATGAATGTATAACCAAGAATCTAACTGTCATGCCTGTAATTCCCACACGTATTTTATCAGAGAAGTGGGATAACAAAGAGGTAGTTCCTCCTGTGTCTTTGTGGACAGTTAAGAGGTGTTAAGAGGCGTGATCCAGAGGGTTACTTTGGAATTTCATTCTTGACGTTTTGATGCTGCGAAGAATGGCAGCTATGCAAGTTGGCATTTCTTCCCCCAGTGAGGAATTCTTCTTTCACTTTGCCTCCTACATAGCTTCACTGCACCTTGTATGATAAACCAAGAGTCTTTCCATAGTATTAATCTTATCTGTAATGGGCGACTTAACAGCTACATTTTTCTTGCTTATATTTCAGCCATTGTATGTAACCTTTTCTGTCAAGGTCTGGCTGACAACTCCACTCTGACTTTAATCAGTTTGAAGAGGCGTCTCTGTCAAATAAGCTGTAGAACCATTGAAGAATTAAACTAATCAGAAACTTCCAGTTACAAAATTTGCCGACTTTAATGAGGTTAGATTTCATACAACACAATCAAATCTTTAAATGTTTTTAAAAAGAATGCAGAACATCTCTAAAAATGTGTCTTGAATAAAACTAACCCAACCTGATTCTATCCGGGTCATATATGTTACCTCCGTTCAAACACAGCATGATTCTCCATAAGACACAGACGTATAATTTGCATATATTTAAACCAGGCTTGGCCTTGATCGAACCATTTTGCAGGCACCTTATGCAACTTGAAACCAGTTCACACAGCCCAGCCCTGACTGGCTGCTTTCTCAGGGCACAGAAGTCAAACAGACTGATTCAGGTTAAACACGCCACACCCAGTTACTCGTTCATTCACTGATCCATTCATAAATCCAGACAGAGGACTAATGCAGCGCTGCTATGGTGTGACTGGGCGTGACACTTTTCTCACACATCTAAGGCAAAAAGGAAACTGAAGATAATGAATACAAGAGCTAAGATTAGCTTGTGCTATTATTTGAATTTGAACTTAAAGCACACACACAGACAGACAGAAGAGCACAAATGTGAGAGAAGTGGGTGGAGCTTTAAGATAAATTTATTTATTTCAATTCCCACAATAATGGATTCATCTTTGTTTCACTGAATGTACCTAAACAAGTATTCAGTGTATCAGCTTGGATTTGATTTTTTCCTTCCACAGTCTAGAGCAACATCTCATGTCAAATGTGAGCTGGAATAGAAATGAAATAACCCATAAAAAAGGTTGAGCTTTGGCTAAGAGCTGTCAGAATCCTGCGACGTCTCCATTTTTTAACGCCCACATACGACATCAAAGCACAAAGATTTACTGTGAACCAAGCCTGTGTTGATCCACGGCCATGTTTGGTCTTGTTTCTGGAGGAAGCTGTGCCCCTCTCATCACCTTTAGGATGTCAGCCTGGCTGCCTGAACAGTGCTACAGTGAGGAGTGTGCCGTGGAAACGTTGGCGGAGGAGGCTGTGGTAATCTACAGATTCTGCGTATGATTAGCGTGGGCTGAAGTTCCATGGAACAAACAGGTTTACCCCTCTAGGCTTGCCCTCTTCCACCTGTATACTGTCCATAAAAAGCATTCAATAACATTCAACTTTTTCACGTCATGTTAAAACCACAAACTTTAATGTATTTTATCTGAATTTGATATTATAGACTAATACAAAGTAGCATAAATTGTGAAATGGAAGGAAAATAATAGATGACTAGGCTATTGTAACACTAGTGTGCTTTGAGCTAAATTGTTTTCTCTGGCTGTATACATAGGGTTGCTGCATTGCTGAAAGGTGAACTTCTGCAACACAATTTTTTTTGCAGTTTCTAACAGGCTGCCTTGCCCTGTATTTAGCTTAATGCATCTTACCATTAAATATCTTAATAACATGGTGCTACCACCACTTCGTTTCATTCTGAGGATAGTTTGTTCAAGGTTAGTTAAGCCAAAAAGCTAATTTTCCTCATCTGTCCAGCAGAGCACGTTTGCTGTGTCCACCACAAGTCATGTGGTGGACACAGCAAACTTTTCCAATAAGCCAGAATATCTGTCCTGTCAACAGATTCCCTCACCTGAGATGTGGTTTTCTGCAGCTCCTCCAAAGTTATCATTGGCCTCTTAGCTGCTTCTAATAGGCCACTTGACACCAGTTTAGGTGTCATACTTTTTTCAGTCTTGGAATATGGACTGAACGGTGCTCCATAATGTATAAAGCTTGGGAGAAATTGAAGTTGGTGGTTGTAACATGACAAGATTTGAAAAAGTTGGTGCATAACATTAAACCTCCACAATAATCAAGTTAATCATGGTGCTAGACTGAAAATTTGGAGGATAACTAATGCCAAATTGACTAGCAAACATGGAGCTGCTTTAACAGATAAATTAAACCAGAAAGGGGGATATTTCTTCCTTAGGTATCAGCTGTTAATCTAATAAATCCAAATGTGTCACATTAGTTAGTTTGTGGTCAGTCTTTCCTGGAGCTTTGGATGGCTATAGTCTCTTTATCAGGCTGCCTGTTCAGCTCATTTAGCTCTGAACACCAACCCTGCATCAGCAGCATAAAGTATCTCTCTATTCCCTCTCCTCTCTGGAGCTGGCTCACATCACATCCGCTCAGGAGGAAGCTGCACAGAAGACCCCACATAGACAACCCCGTTCACCCTCTCTCTCCCGGGAGTGCTCACAAATACAATACTTGTGAAAAAGCACATTAAGGCTGAGAGGTTGTGGTGGGTGCAGCTGCAGCTGGGATGAAGGCTGGAAGATGACTTCTATTTACAGTTCTGCTTGATGAGGATGAGACAATTTGCAAATGCATCGCTGCATCAGTATGAATACGTGTTTGTTTCCACCCGCCTTCACAACGTGGAGGTGGCCTCTGTTTCAGCCCATTACACTGAATTCTTCTGCATTTGTTGTTGTTAAACTCCCTCTTTGTCCACACACCCATGGACATCAAACAGATGAAGAGGAGTGTAAGAAGGATGAGAATACAAAGCCTCGCTAGTTTCCATTTTGTTTTCATGCTAAGTTCCAAACAAAATAACTTTAGGTTATGTGGTTTTATTGTATCACTTAATCTATTAAACTCTTTATGTAACTTTGAACAAATTGAAATGCCTAAAGTGACATTTCCACAAAATTTACAGCCATGTGAAAAATTAGGACACCCAATTGAACATTTTGTCATTTTATAAGAAATGTTCACATATTGATGTCAAGTTTGAATTTTTGTTTATCTCTTGAAGAGATTGTCGTTTAATTCCACTTTATTGAAATGACCTTTGCTCAACTCATTAAGCAAAATATATTAACAGAAATGCCTTTTCTAGCAAAGGAAAAAGTTAGGACGCCCTATTTCCTGACAGCTAATATTAACCTCCGTGGTTTAAATAACTTCAGCAAGTATGTAGCCATATACCAGTCTCTGATTTCTGAGGAAAGTTTGCCCCACTCCTCATTTTTAGCTGTAAGGCGTTTGAGAGGTTTCTTGTATGTACAGTCTGTTTCCAGGCACCTCACAGCATCTCAATAAGATTAGGATATAGGCTTTGACTAGGCCCAAAACCTAGTATTTCTTTATTCTCAACCAGTTCTTGGAGGATGTCAAAATATGTTTTGAATCATTAGGGTCCAGTTCTACTTTAGCTTTTTCTTTATTTATACAAATAGTCCTCAAGCACCCTCTAATGGTAGACATTATGCTGGATTCTATGATGGTAAGACAGCAGAGGCCTGAAAAAAAAGCATCCCCGAACTATTACACTTCTACCTCTAGACTTCCAGGCTGGTTTATCCCAAACATGTCCTCTTTTCTGGTGTCCAAATAATTCAGTGTTAGACCCATCTGTCAAAATAATATTACATTTTCTCTGGCAAACTTCAGTCTGCCCTTAGTGTTTTTCTTACAGAGCAAAGGTTTCTTCCTTGCACACCTCCTATGAAAGTTAAAGTTGTTGATTATCCGCATGTTGGTCCAACCATATCATTTTACGGTTTTGAAGACTTCTTTTAGCATCTTACGACCTGCTGTCAAGGTGAACTTGCTTGGATAGACAGAGCTGGGTATGTTTTCAGTTGCTTTGAATGTCGTCCACTTGTAGGCTATTGAAAAGGCTGATTTCAAATTCTTTTGAGGCCTCTTTAAACCCATTATCAGTCTCATTAGCTGCTATAGTTCTTTTTTGAAGGGCTCAGACAGACCTTTAATTTCTCACTTTAAGGAGCACACCAAACTACCAGGGCAAACGTCTTTCAAAGTGCTGAGCAATAGCATTCTCATCATGTGCAGTTCAGCATTACCCTACATTATGTGTAATTTTAGCCAATTTAAGTATGGAGATGTGAAGATTACCTTATTTATTCCCATCAGAAACAGAACAAAACACTTTAAGGCCTTTCCTTCAGTTTAACTAAGTTACATTACTGTACATCTGTCTGTATTGTTAAAACTTATGTTAAATATCCATAGGTCAAACTATCTTTTTCACAACTGTAAGTATGAACAGACTTCTGGACTCTTGTAACTCCACTTTCCAATTCAGTTTCTCTGGCTTTGTTATTAAAAATGCAAAAAATGAGCTCTGAGTCACAAATGGGCTCGTTGTTGCAGCAAGGCAATCCTCAATCCCACACAACAGATTTAGTATGAATAGCTTCTTGTTCGCAGTTCATGTGAAGCAAAATCTAACAATCAGCCGAACAGGTCATTTTGGTATTAGTTAGTGTTCGCTGGAGAATTCACCCATTTGTTTCCCGGTTACAGGAAACGCCCCTCGAGTGCTTCTAAGAGAAATCTTTGATGGTAACCAGGACCTCATTATCTTTATGTCATCCAGACTTCTGTTTTCTCCCTGCCTCATGTTAACACCTTTGTTCCCAAGACGACGGGAGTCTAAACACACATCTGAACTCTTGGTGACAGAAAAGAAACTGCTGTCAAGGGCCATACTCCCCCAAAAGCATTCTGTAAAATCTCCCATGCCGCCTCCAAACATTGTAACAGAGATGTTTGTTAGTTCAGTCTGTGTGACAGGTTTCCAGACTTTTCTATTGCTTTGTTAGAGGTTGCAAAGCCTTCCGCCTCTAGATTGATAGCAAATGAAGGGCTAAATTCAGGTTTAAACCGACTTTATGCTTGGCTCTAAGCTCTTGACAATCATTTGCAAACCATCACCTGATGTCTTATGGTTAGGTTAGAGTGTGTCTTGTCACATTGTGCCGGCAACAGCATGTTTCCCCAAAAAAAAAGTTAATCAAAAACAGAAGGTCCACTGTGAGTTAAAAATGCTGATTTAAAAACCCATCAGGAAGCTTCACAGCAAAGCTGTTGCGCCTTGCACAAATATTCACACCCTGGAACATTCCCCTTTGTAACATTTATACCCCCAAAAAAATCTTTTTTTTGTTTTTATGGTTACACCAACTAAGGTAGGGGCCCTTTGAATGGAAATTAATACATGGTTTTAATTTTTGGTCTGAAAATTGTGGCATGCATTTCTATTTCCTGTGCTGGACTTGCAACCTTTTCAGGGTGTACCCCACCTCTTGCCCAATGACCGCTGGGGATAAGCAGCAGCCCCCCTGCAACCCTGCAAGGATTAGCTGTGCAGACAATGACAATACTTCGTAGATCCACCCTTTTCAGCAATTCTATCTATGGGTTTTGGGGTACGTCTATCAATTTTGAACATCTGAAGGCCAAGCTTTGTGCATTCTTATTTGCTCTAACTCGGCCAGACTAAATAAAGTGCAACATTTTTGGATGTATACTACTGCTGTCCTGCTGGAAGCTAAGCCTTCACCAGTCTTAAAACTTTTGCAGCCTCAAACACATTATATTGAGCAATCCTGGAAGATCGCAGGATGGATTTAGCTCCATCAATTTTCTCATCAACTCTGGCCAGTTTCCCACTACTGACTAAAGAAAAGCATCCCCACATCAGGACGCTGCATTTACCAGGTTACACCTAGACACAAAGCTCTTTCATTTATTCAAGAGTGCAGTTTTGGTCTGTTCTGACTAGAACAAATTTTCCATTATATATATTATATTATAAATATTATATATTTATATGTTTAACAACTTTAAATGTTAACTAGCAAACTATTTCAAAAATCCACGTTTATCTTTACATTTGGCTTCTTGGCAACAGAACGGACATTTCATCCAAGCTTCCTGCACTATCCCATCATCGACTCTGAAGTTTGTTAGGAATCAGATGCATAAAAGAAGCCATTTCATACAAATCATGTTGAAGGCTGAAGGCAATTGAATTAACTAGATTATAATTAGGGGTATCAGAGTAAAGGGAGCTGAATTCAAATGCATACAACACATTCCAGATTTTTCTTTGTAAAGAGTTGAAAACCCATGTATGCTTTCATTTCCACATTACAATCATGTGCTCCTTTGTGTTGCCCTATCACATAAAATCCCTATGTGACAAAAAGTGGAATTGCTAAGGTATTAATACTTTTGCAAGGCACTGTACATTTCAAAAATTGGGTAACCTAATTATTCCTCATAATCCCAATTCCTAATTATTTCACAGAGATGTACTAATGTGCAACCTTTGCCCTAATGTTATCACAAAATGGATCATTAGAGTTGCACAATATTTTTAAATACAACTGTCAATGCAACATCAATATGTGCATTATGATGGCAATTGCCTAGTTGGTTCGCTGTTTTCCAACAACAGGGATGGAAAACAAAATGTGGGTTAATCCCAAAACATATCCACAATTATAGCAGCTGCATGTACACACGTGGACAAAATTGTTGGTACCCCTCGGTTAATGAAAGAAAAACCCACAATGGTCACAGAAATAACTTGAATCTGACAAAGGTAATAATGAATAAAAATTATATGGAAATGAACAAATGAAAGTCAGACATTGCTTTTCAAACATGCTTTAACATAAATATTTAAAAAAATAAACTCATGAAACGGGCCTGGACAAAAATGATGGTACCCTTAATTTAATATTTTGTTGCACAACCTTTTGAGGCAATCACTGCAATCAAACGATTCCTATAACTGTCAATGAGACTTCTGCACCTCTCAGTAGGAATTTTGGCCCACTCCTCATGAGCAAACTGCTCCAGTTGTCTCAGGTTTGAAGGGTGCCTTTTCCAGACTGCATGTTTCAGCTCCTTCCAAAGATGCTCAATAGGATTTAGGTCAGGGTTCATAGAAGGCGACTTCAGAATAGTCCAATGTTTTCCTCTTAGCCATTCTTGGTTATTTTTAGCTGCGTGTTTTGGGTCATTATCCTGTTGCAAGACCCATGACCTGCGACTGAGACCAAGCTTTCTGACACTGGGCAGCACATTTCTCTCTATAATCCCTTGATGGTCTTGAGATTTCATTATACCCTGAACAGATTCAAGACACTGTGCCAAATGCAGCAAAGCAGCCCCAGAACATAACAGAGCCTCCTCCATGTTTCACAGTAGGGACAATGTTCTTCTCTTCATATGCTTAATTTTTCCGTCTGCGAACATAGAGCTGATGTGCCTTGTCAAAAAGTTGGTAAAAAAGTTCTCATCTGTCTGTAGGACATTCTCCCAGAAGCTTTGTGGCTTGTCAACATGTAGTTTGGCAAATTCCAGTCTGGCTTTTTTATGATTTGTTGAACACAATGGTGTTCTCCTTGGTCGTCTCCCATTGAGTCCACTTTGCCTCAAACAACATCGGATGGTGCGATCTGAGACTGATGTTCCTTGAGCTTGAAGTTCACCTTTAATCTCTTCAGAAGTTTTTCTAGGCCCTTTTGTTACCGTTCGTATTATCCGTCTCTGTTTTGTCATGGATCTTAAATTTCTGAATATGTGCAACTGCAGTCACAGGAACATGAGGCTGCTTGGAGATGGTCTTATAACCTTTACCTTTAACATGCTTGTCTATAATTTTCTTTCTGATCTACTGAGACAACTCTTTCCTTCACTTCCTCTGGTCCATGTTGAGTGTGGAACACACCATGTCACCAAACAGCACAGCGACTACCTGTAGCCCTATATATAGGCCCACTGACTGATTACAAGAATGTAGACACCTGTGATGCTAATGGACACACCTTGATTTAACGTCCCTTTGGTCACATTATTTTCAGGGGTACCATCATGTTTGTCCAGGCCTGTTTCATGAGTTAATTTATTTTTTTATAATTCTGTTGAAGCTTGTTTGAAAAGCAATGTCTGACTTTCATTTGTTCATTTTCATAGAATTGTTATTCATTATTACCTTTGTCAGATTCAAGATATTTCTGTGACCTTTGTGGGTTTTTCTTTCATTAACCGAGGGGTACCAACAATTTTGTCCATGTGTGTAACGTAGTCATATTGTGCAAAAAACATCCAAAACACATCACCATGTTGCACAACTTTAATAGAATATTTTAACTAACTCTGTACAAATTGAAAAGAAACATTGCAAGTAACAAACTGTGATTAAGAACCAGTTAAGGCCATCGCTAGCGCACGGTTAGATGGGGTAGATTTGAAGACATGAACCGTGGCCTTTGAGAGAACCATCCAATGAGATGTACAATCGTTCTTTTTAAAAAGAGGGAAGGGGAGGAAACGGGGAATGCTGTCACTACTACTGAACAGTCATCAGGCAAACATGTCCAAATAAATGGCCAAAATCCATGTGCAGAAGAGAAAATACATTGGCACCCTGTTCCATAAATATATCCACTGAACCATTAGACATGAACTGAAATGTTTGTTTATATATATTTATATGTTTAACAACTTTAAATGTCAACTAGCAAACTATTTCAAAAATCCACGTTTGTCTTTACATTTGGCTTCTTGGCAACAGAACGGACATTTCATCCAAGCTTCCTGCACTATCCCATCATCGACTCTGAAGTTTGTTAGGAATCAGATGCATAAAAGAAGCCATTTCATACAAATCATGTTTAAGCTTAGAACATCCAACAGTCTGAAACCAGCGATTATAAAGAGATGTGTTCTTGTCCAACTTTCTCACATTGGCAGAAACGTTTAAAGAGCCTTTCAGGACTGAAGGGGTAAACAGATAAGAGAAATGAATGATAGTTTTAGAGGTACACCTACATTTCTGTTCCGAAGTCCTGATCAGTATCATGCTTGGTTTAAATGCTTGTGGAACCCAGCTAACATGGGCAGGAGTGAGCAGACCAAGTACTTAAATGCATGTTGGAAAAGGAAAAGCAACTTCTTGTCTGCTGAAAAGAAGATTTAAGCAAGTCACGAGCCTTTTAATGCCTTAAAGCATTCCCTAACCATAGAAAATCCCATCCAGTTGCATGACACCAGAATAAATAGTCCAATGACACAATGAACATTTAAAACAGTAAAGGAAATTAAAAATGGTGCATTGTATGTCTTAAGAAATAATACCATGACAAAAAACAAAAAAAAACTAAAACAACCCCAGTGATAGATTATGTCAATCTTGATCAGCAGTTTCCAGGTAAACTCAATTTGCTTGTTGGCATTAAAAACCCCTGAGTAGTTGACCTATTTCCATGAAAAGTAAAGTTGCGAGCGATTCCTTTCCCATCTTACTCCTTATAATGTTCTGAGTTTTGCAGCAGGGACCTAATTCAATAAAAGAAAATGGCTGTACCTATGTGATACCATGGTCATTGAATTAAGAGTTGATTCCTGCTGTGAGGTCAAATGAAACCGAAATAAAAAGAGCGAGACAGCGCAAGACTGTAGAAAAAGAAGTCATGCTCATAGTAAAAACACAGGTTTGGGTTCTATTGCATTTCCATGAGTTTGTAAAAGGGCTAAGCCTGCAAGACTAGGAGGTCTAATGGACAGGCTGAGAATTGATTTGATGGACAGCAGGTCTCGACCTCCCCTGATCATCACGGTTACTGCTGCTTGCATTCGGCAGGTTGAGGCTGTTCTTTCTGTGGACAACATGGAGAGAAAACAAGATTAGGAAACAACAGAGCTTAGAAAGCCTTCCGAGCGTTAGTTGGCATGGAGAAGAGGTTTACTAGGAAAGGAAATGCAGAAGACTGAAGGCACCTGGCTTGGTGAAGTAAAGGTAATACTGTTAGAAACCTGGGATGGGACAACAGGAGGGAACAAATAGAAAAAAAATGACTAAGAGAGCAGACGTCTCATTTAACCCAAGATGTGAGTCAGAGTTTAAAACTAGATCTCAACCTACCAGGAGAATAAGGCGCATAAAGAAGTAGAAATACAGCAAGAATAATAACCAAAGCCCCCATAAAAGGATGTGCAAAGAATATGGGATGCCATCTTTACTACTCCCTTACCTAGAAATGCATGGAGTGAGAATGATTGATTATGCCTGTAATGAACAGGAGATCCAGGGTAAGGGAGAGACAAACAGTATGAAAAGGATTAATTATCACATTTACAGATGAAAGTGAGCACAAAGTGAAACATTGCAGGAGTTGGTCAAAGAGCCCCCTAAAGTAAAAATGAATAACTGATGAATGAGAGTGAAACTCAGCACAACTTGAATCTAAAGAGACTTTAGCTTACCTCCAACTAACTGCTTACAAAGTCCAGTAAACTCTAGTCACCTTAAGAATGGATTAAACTAGAAATGATGTTCTCTCACTCATTGCGCTGAGCCTTTAAACTACAGAAACTGTTTTTGGTTTTCATTTAAGACTCAGTTCCCATTCCAAGCATTTCTGTACTGTAAGAAATACGGCTAGCTGATTTTAGACTTGTTTCAGCTTTGGCATTAAGACATATAGAGTGTGCAGAATACGTACTTGATATACTGTCGATTTTTAAGGTTTTCCCACTTGTAAAGCATATAGAAGTCTTTAATAATCATAGGTATTCAACTGTGCATGACGGAATCCAAAACAAAAATCTAGAAAACTAGGCAGTCCCCAGACCTGAACCCAATCGAAAATCTTTTGAGGAAGCTAAAAGTCTCTATTGCCCAGCGACCACCCCGAAACTTGAAGGATCTAGAGATCTATATGGAGAAGTGGTCCAAAATCCCTGCTGCAGTGTGGGCAAACTTCGTCAAGAACTACAGGAAACCTCTGATATCTGTAATTGCAAACAAAGGTTTCTGTGCCAAATATTGAGTTTGTTCTTCTGATGCAAAAATCACACAATGTGATTTTCTGGATTTTTGTTTTAGATTCAGTCACTCCCAGTTGAAGAGTACCTATGATAAAAATGAAAGACTTCTACATGCAGTGTATCAAATGCTTGTTCTTCCCACTGTAAGTATGTGAATGGTTGAGATATGCTAAATATGTCTATACCATGTTGAGATTAGGCAGAGTATCAAGGTATGCCAGAGTTCACCATCACACCATCTCTGCAGTTCACAGTACTTGTAATGAGGTGCCAAAGAAGAAGCAAGCAGTTTTTACTGGCTCTATGGAGCACAGAGTAGCTCCCCTTTCTTGACATGTTGCTGAACACACTGCCGATCAGCTGGCTGAAGGAAGGCCACTACATACTTTCCCCTTTCTTACAGTAAAAGCAAGTTCAGCTGCAAGAAATATTTCTTGAAGCAAAAAACCGTTATTGTGTGGAAATAACTTAAAAAATGTTTGTTATTTAAGCAGCAACTGTTTTAAAATTGGTGTAAAAAATTATATTACATTTTTGTTTTAAATACAACGATACAGTAAAATAGAAGGTTTTTATATAGTAAGACCTTCATACCAACCTAAGCCTAGTCTGGATAGGTTAATAAAGTATAGTGCCACAGCATTTTGCATGTTACTTATTTTTAGTAGATGTTGGGAGATTTTTGTAGCATTTTTAATAGACACTTGATCCTATGAATCTATACATGATATTTCAGAACGCTAGTCTAAAGAAAAAGCCAAAGCTTTATGGTGCAAACTGACCTTGGGGTCAGTATCACCCTCTTCATCATCATCATCACCCTCCTCATCTTGTTCCTGTGACACAAAAAGGCATTCTTAGCGACATGAGCTTAAAGGGAGTGATGCATTGAGGGGTTAAAGCTGCACAGCCAGGGTGCACCAAAGCAGACAGACTTGTATTTCAAATCTCAAAGGCTTTAAAAGTTAGAACACTATCATTACTAACCTCTTCATCACCCTCTTCCAGTTCTTCTTCTTCGAACTGCAAAACAATCAAGTGTTAAAACTCCCAACAGTCATTAAATGCTTAGCTTTTGTATCCTCATACCGCCTGTAAACTTCCTATCATGTGAATCAAGTGCTGAACCGTCCCTATAATCCTGTCTGCAGGTGTGTTTGTGGGTATAAGGACTTACGCTCTCGTCATCTTCCAGAGCCTCACCGGTAAAATACAGCACTGCTCTGGGAACTATTCTCTCACGGAAGAAATGACCGATTTCAAAGTCTGTGGCTAGGTTGAACTCAGAGTCTTCATCCTGTGAAACAAAAAGTTTTAGCAGTTTAACCGAATTGACTAAACCGACAATAACGACTTATATAAATAATATAAATAATATATATATTTAAGTTTACTGACCATTTCTCCATCTGGTGAAGCTGCAACATAAAGAAAACATGTAAAGTCAACAGCAAGCAGTTTTAAGGAAAACAAAATTATGTAAAGGTTAAAAAAATGGTTGTGTGCACTTCATAACACTCAAAGTTACCTTCAAGGGTAGAAAAATGTATTTTCTAACGAACAATGTTTGAACAAATATACAAAAAGCTGAATTTTCAGTTTTCTTTATATTATCCTATAAAACTTTTATATTACTTAAAAACTGCATGTACTGTTTTTGCATTACTGTATTGTTGTCTTACTTTCTAAACTTGACATTACTGTACAATAAGGAGGGTTTCATTTAAAAAAAAAAAGTTGTGTAAAATGAATAGAATAGGAGATTTTCTGTCCCAATAAAGCAGTATTTTCAGTTTTAGTCTCACTTTAAATCAGTGGGGAAAAGAAAGTCTGTCCAGAAAAAGAAATTTAGCATTTTGAGTGAACGGTGTGAAGAAAGGTTGAATTACAGAACATTTTTGTGTCTGGTCAAATGACAAGCAAGAGATGGATTAGTCCCTCCTGACATCTAAGCCTCAAAGCTGCACACCTGAACAGAAGATATTTATATTCAAAGACAAATCACAACTATGGCTGAACCACAAAGATAACTGCTCATTCTCAGAGTCAGAATAGGTCCAGACATGTCTGACAGGATACGATAAAAGAAAGATTATAAAGGTAATAAATTGCAGCATAACCCGTCCAATCTGACAGCTGGTTTATGTATGATGTTAAAAAAAAGAAACACCTTTTCATGCATTACACAATCAGTAAAGCATACACCTCTACCTTGATCACATCTTTATACAATTTCCCTGTAAACTAACTGATCACTAAAGAGGTGTTGCTGCCCCCCGAAAAAAAAACATTATTTTATTTAATCGTCTAATTCAACTTGTCTAATACAGTAG
Source organism: Crenichthys baileyi (assembly GCA_036173005.1). Taxonomy (NCBI): domain Eukaryota; kingdom Metazoa; phylum Chordata; class Actinopteri; order Cyprinodontiformes; family Goodeidae; genus Crenichthys; species Crenichthys baileyi. The sequence goes on along the minus strand of JAHHUM010001345.1, from coordinate 5,996 downwards.
AAACAATAAAATGTACTGCTAAATATTCATCTTTCAGTTTTCCATTTAGGTAATGACTTTTTCTTTTCAAGCTGTGATTCACATTTCTCAGGCAACTGAATCACTGGTGAGAACAAAAAACCAAAATCACAGAGAAAGTGAGTAAAAATGAAGATTATGCAAAAAAACAAAAAATTCCCAAGCTGACTTTTATCTGAGGCCCAACTTTATTTGGAAACAGGTAGGCAGAGACTCCGTCCCAATGAGGCCGCGTAGACTGTAAGAGTCTGGTGCCACCTGCTGGTGAGTTCAAGTTTGAAGAAAACATGCTCACCAGATTGCTTCAGTATCTGCAATTGAACACAGATACAGGAACTCTCCACTTCGTGTGTATTTTGATTAACTTGCCATGCAGGCTGTAAATATGTAGAATATCATCACAGAGTGGTGAGAATGTGTGTGTCCACAGAACAGAGTTATGTTTTAAACGACAGTAAAGTAAAGTAAGGAGCAGCTTCTGTCAAATTTAAAAGGTAAGATCAGCATTTACAGTATAAAACATAGGTTAGGATTTATATAAATCTCAGTTTGTTGTTTTAGTTGGTTGACTGACATCTTCTGTCTCTTTGGTATAGCTGTGATCTCTGAATTCCACCTTTTAGTGTAACTAAATTAGGAATTTAGCATCCAGTCTCTGGTGGCCTGCTTCCTAACAGAGTAGGCAGGTCTGAATGTGTCTGCACCAGTGGCGATTACTCTAAGACTGCAAGGGAAGCTCAGCTTCCCCTAAAATGTCAAAAAATAAGTGATCAAATACATACTGTTGTGTGTACATGTCATTGACTAAATATGCGCTACAACGCGCTCAACTTTTGTCAGAATCAGCTTCTTATCACTGGTAACGACGCGGCTTTCCTCTCACTCATTCCCGCAGCTTCACAGTGCTTTAAACAGTGAGTTCAATAGCGAAGCAAAAATGCTGGGCTTTGTCCCGCCCATCGGACGCTCAGCGTCTCTGGGGGTCTATGGGGCAGTGGGCTGGCCCAGACGCTCAGCTTCTGCATGATTGGATGATCTGTCTGAGGCTGAATCCCTTTTTGATTGACAGCAAAATGAACGAATCAGCGATCTTGAAATTGAGCTTCCCCTCCTTGAAAGACCAGCATCCGCCACTGGTTAGCACCCATGGTAAAGATATGAGAAAAGTCTTAAAGCTAATTTCTTAGTTATTGTTTGCTAAATTCATCAGCTGTGAAATTCAGAAAAAAGACTAATCTTTATAATTCAATTACATTTATTCATAAGGAAAAAAACAACAACTGGCTAACAGTTGTTTCTAACAATGCTTTGGTTGGTCTTTCATGGAAGCCTTCGTTTGTGTTGATTTTTGGTATAAAAATCCACCGCTCTTGAAAAACCATCTAGACTTTAAATAAGTTATTTCCTCTGTTGACAAAATGTTACAAACATAAAGAGGAAAGCAAAAAGATGTAAAGAGCCAAAACAGAAGTATGTTAGAAATACCATCTTTGCTTCAAAAGGTACAAAACAACGTCCAGATAAATTTTATAGAAATTGTGTGTATTGAGGCGTGTGCATTCTCACCTTTGACAGGGTTAAAAAAATTAAAGAAGGAGTCATTGGGAACCTGTTTGGTAACAGTGCGCACAGTGCCACGACCTTTATGCTTCTGCTTCTTCTTTATAATTTTCACCGTCACATCCTTCCCCTTGTGCCAATCTATCTGACATCTAGAGAGGAAGAGTGCAAAAAAGCGAGAAGGAGCTGAAACCAAGGATGCACAGAACGAGGAGGCTGATATGTGGGATGCAAAGTCAGAAAAGATTAATTTAAAACAACTGGGCAAAAATGGTTTTCAAACCACGCAAAATCTATTTTATATCCGAAGCTCAAAATAAATACTGTGAGTCCTACCCTTCGCAGTCAATGATCTCTGGGCCCTCAAATGAGAAAGGATCTGATGCTTCAGGCTCTGATTTCATTTTGTAGACTTTGGTAAGGACTGCATTGTTGAAATAGCCATTGGGCTCAAAGTGGAACTCTAATGTGAAACTCTGTATAAGACGGGAACATTTTTTTTTACATTTTACATTGAATTTAGTAATCAAAGCCATTTTGGTGCAATTGTATACTTACCATTGGCTGTCCTGGTTCAGAAAACTTTACTTGAATATCTCTTAGGTACTTTAGGATGGGTTCATCATGTTCCTGATCGACAAATCAAAAGTCCTGTCAAAGACTCTGTACTTTTCTGACATATAGTTACATTTTAAGAGTCTGAGATGAATCCATACCTGCACCATGTCACTGAGCATGTCCACACTCTTGAAAATGGTGAGCCAGAAGTCAGGGATGCCTTTTGGTTCTTCCTCAGGTGTGACTTCCTCCTTCTTTGCATCTTCGATGGTAGCCTTTTCCTTTACTTCCTCCTACCGACAATTAGCAGGAAAAATCCACTGTTTTATCTATTTCAAGTGTAGGAACTGTTCATTTTGGGAAACATCGGGGTAAACATGTAGAAGATTGGGAAGGCATGCGAAAAACCTACATGACAGACTAACAGTACACCATGAGTAAACTGTAACTGAATGACTACAGAAGAACCAAGTTTCATATTTAGGATTGCATTCAATGTTTAACTGATGTGATAAAACAGCTACATGACACAATATGAGTACAAACAATGATCAATATGGCAGAGGAACCAGGCGTGGATCCAGATGGATGTCAGATTTTATAAACATATATGAATAACAAATGAACATGAATGTCCTTGGCAAAATTGGCTTTACTAAAAATGACAGTTAATGGGCCAGTTAACTGCATCAAGGCATACCAAGTTTTTTCAGTTTCAAAACTACTAAAGTTTTATAGTCATTTAATGAAATCACATTGAAAGTGCTGCAGTGATCAGGGTTTTCTTTAACTGTAAGAACAGACCAAAGCAGCATTGCCCTCCTTCACCTGTTGCTGTCCCGTTACTTGGCTTGCTGAAAGAAGGATGCTACACATTTCCTTTTTAAGTCCATGTCTGTGTCCAAATTCAGGGGCTGCATCCTTCGAAGGACCGGTCTACGTGGGGAGTTAGGCGTCCTCCCCTGGGATAGCGACCTCAACCGCCTGGTCAGCTGACAGCTGGCGAGGAGAGCCGGCTGTAAGCGCAGCGGTAGTGGCCATGTCTGAACATGTCTCAGCCCCTTTGCAACTAAGCAATATTTTGGTAAACTGAGCAGATATTTCAGGTGTAAACAACTACATAGTCGGCCAAAATCATTGTAAAAGTTCATTTTAGTTTTAGAAAGCGCAATATATCCAGCTTATTTCACAGCTTTTCTCTCGCGTCCGGCCTTTGCTACTTCCTTTTCAACAATCTGCTTCGACCCGCCATGAATCATGGGATAGGGCGGGCCACGAAGGTTACACCTGACCCATCCTTCAAATCTGGGGAAAAGGAGGACGCATTTGGACAGCCTTTGTCACATCGCTGTGACGTAATCGGCCTAAAATGCGGCCTTCGAAGGACACAACCCCTTAATTTGGACACAGCCTGTGTATCAAAATCAAAATAAGATTTTAAATTGAACATTATAACTACTACACCATAAAATTTTCATTTATGTATTGTAAAACAAGAAGACGTAGGATTATGCCCTTAAGACCAATCAACCCTGCACTTACAGCAAGCTCCTCTTCTTCATCCTCATCGGTGTGCCATTCACACTCCTCATCTGTGGGTTCAACGGCTCCTGTGACAACCTCTCTTCTCTGTTACAAGATATAAAGATTATTAGAAAATCTGTGAGTTTAGAGATGGAATGATGCAATCCTACTATGGAATATCCTTTTAAACAAATACGAATTTGGTCAGGCTAAATTATGTTCAATAAACACACTGGTCACCTAAGAGAGACTGACACATGACCACAGTACAAACAGGTGCGACAGGCCACAGCTGTCACTCTCCCACGTGTTTAGGAATGGCACAGCTCTTGTCACCATCTCTGGAAATAGCCTGGACTGACAAAAGCACAGCCGACTACTCGTTGTGACAGTTTTCATTTTAGCACCAAGGATGTAATGTCACTGACCTGGGATCAGGTTAAAGACACAAAATTTCACTGGTGCATAAAAGTTACATTCCTATGTTGGATCACATAGGAACTAAGACTAAAACTTTATTTTCTGAGTTTGTCTGTCTGACATTAAATGCACTAAGACTGTCTGAGAGCCAAATGTATCGGTGATTTGAAATTACCTTGTCAAATAGTGGCTGATATAGAGTTGCATACTTTCTCTCTAGCTCGTGGACCTCTTCGTAGAACTTGGCCTCAATGTGAGCACACTGTTCCTGTAGTCTTTTTAAGGCATGCACTCGCCTCTTCACTGCTTTGGGAAGCACGCTAGATCAAAAGGAAAACAAGGAATTTCAAACGGGAAGATTTCCAACTCTAAAGATACATTTTCCTTTTTCTTTTATTTACAATTATACATTCAATTTCAGAAATGGACTACATTTTCCAAACATTAAAACGCAATTTAGTTAGGGATAAATGTAAATGAAGTTAGTTAGAATTGTTCGTTTGTCCTCAAGTTGTTGATGTGAACAATAGATTGTAACGATGAACACTTAAATACAGTCAGGGAGAAAGTATACCCACTTCTCTTTTTTAATATAATGTATAACTTCTAAAGTTAGTTAAATCAAACTCTAATGGGGCAAAAACACAGATTTAACCTCGATGTCATTTATGAAACTAAAGGTAATGGCAAAATGGAAAGCTCTGCTTGAAAAACAACCAGAACATTTCCTGCCAAATGACCAAGTTTCAAGCGAAGATGAAGGAAAATGGCCTCACGTTTCATTTTAAAATACTTTGGGCATACAGATGGTTTCATGATCTTGTGGCTGCAAAACAAGCCCAAATCATCATCATCACCCCACCACCAAGCTTTACTGCTGATTTGATTGTTTTGCTCAGTTCCCCCGAACAACTCTTTTAAGCAACCCGTAACTGTTTATTTTTCCAATGACTGTATTAGAGTAACAAAAATCAGCCCATTCCTAAGTCCATCTTGAAGCGGACATGAATGATTCCTCAAAAATGAGAAGAAAAGAGAGTTGGCTACATAGGATTACGATAATCTGTTGCCTACCAGTGATTTGTGAGGTGCAGTAAACAAAATTAAGTAGATGTACGTTATGTTCACTCCTTGTGAAAGACCAAAAACAGATCATGTAAAAAAATAGATCAGTATCTACCTTATTTAGATTTAATGTTCTACTCAATTTAGGGGAAATTACACAATTAAGCAATGTTAAGCAAAGCACGGAGTCTGTTTTGAGTGTCTGAAAAGTGGAACTGAATACACTTCAAATTTTATTAACTGACTAAAATTGGAAAAGTAAATGAAACGCATGTGGTGAAACTCAGTCTAATATATATATTTATTTATTTTGGGAGGCGCTATATTAACAGCTTTCAATCTGACCTGAAAAGGGGAACTAAAAAGAACAAAACAAGTCCAACTATTTAGCAAAGAATTAATGAAGTTTGACCAACTCTGGCCCAAAAATGAGGCAAGAACTAAAACAATGGTCACCTTTGTATCAAAATATGTATTTTTATTTAATGGAAGGAAGCAGAATTCACATAATAAGCTTCAATTAAACCATATAATGCTCTGAAATGCTTTGCCCATGTTTACACTATATAGCAAAAGTAAACTACCGTCATGCTAATCAGCTTGACAGCAGTAATGTGGTGGTTTGAAATGTGGAAAAGTTTATTTGGGCTTTTTTCCCACAAGGAGCAGCCCCTCATCAAAAGAGAAAGAATGTTTAATTTATTTAAAAGAAAATAAAACAAAGCAATGATACCACAAAAATGGGTTTGTGGGATTTGTATTGGAAAAAATTAGGGGCCAAGGGAAAGCAAAAATAAACCATCTGTGGAGAAGAGAAAAAGTTGCCACCCAGTAACCCAAAACGAGCCCCA
>JAHHUM010001344.1:50730-98667 GCA_036173005.1 Crenichthys baileyi | reverse complement strand
GGAAATCGACTATAGGATTAGGCTTACCATGAGTGAAACAGAGCGGGGAGTGAGGAAAGTTGAGTGAAAGGTTAAGTGGCACCTGCAGACAACTGGCCATTCACAATGTCATAACACAGCTGTAAAGACCCCTGTTAGGGTAGTTTGTTAGAAACCAAGTTAACACACTGGAGCTGTTTACAGCCACCACTGATGCTCTGTAAAGCTCTTTGGCTGAGACCTTCACAGATACACACCCAATCTGCTCCTGAAGGCTCCGGTTTGGTGAGTGCAATAAAAACAAGTCCATCATCAATGAGTTGTTCTGATGTCTTTTTATAGCTGACAAGCTGTCAGACTGTTTCAGATTCATTTTTCACATTTTCTGCACAACATTTGATCAGGTGTGTCAAATGCATTTTAAGCTAAATTTTAAACATACTAATCCTCAAAGTTCCAAACAAGCAAACGGGAACAGTCAAATCTTTTACTTTGCCAATATCCACAGACAGTAAAGCACAACATCTCTAGTAGCATAGTCCATCCATCCATCCATCCATCTGCTATACCTGCTCTATACCCATACTGAGTCCCAGTGGATCTCCAGCGTTCTACGGGTGAGAGGCGGGGTACACCCTGGACAGGTTGGTAGTCCATCGCAGGGCAACACAAAGACACAGGACAAACAACCATGCACACATCCATTCATACCTAAGGGCAATTGAGAGAGATCAATTAACCTAACAGTCATGTTTTTGGACTGTGGGGGTAGCTGGAGAGAACCCGGGCATGCACGGGGAGAACATGCAGAAAGACCCCAGGCCGGGAGTTGAACCCAGGACCTTCTCGCTGCAAGGCAACAGTGCTACCACTGTGCAGCCCCTATATTCTGTTTTATATTTTATAGAAATGTTTTTTTATTCAAATAGTCTGCAGCCTTACAAAGCCCAGTAAGAGATATTTTACCTAACATAAACACTGTTCCTCCACTGTCTAAAGCCCTTTTTAGATCCCACAACCACAAAGCCTCTATTTTGGATCAATTTGCCCTTTTACATCATACTACAACTTGAAATGTAAAACTAGGTTTGCACTGTGTGATTATTGACCATCTTCGCCAAAATCTTTTGTCGTGAAAGATAATCTCTGTACCTGAGCTAGAACCAGTGGTCTGTGCTTGTTCAGTGTGACAGATGTGACAACTGTTGATTTAGCACACCCACAACCTAAGCTGTGACAATTATCTAGCAATGTCTCATATTTTTCTGGGAAAATCGTGGACTGCGACCATTTTTCTGACTCTTGTCCTCTTTTGCCCTGACATAAGATCTTTTTGCTTTCTCCTTTTTCCTACCTATCCTCGCCCTTTTTTAGCATCCAACTCTAATAGTGAGCACATTAACAGCTGAATTATAAACGTAGGTACCAGACACCATCAGTGACCTTATTTAACTTCTGGTCATCTGTGCTTTACAGCAACATGTTGTAATTTCAGAGCACTCGCACTTTATAATTTTTTTTCAAAATCAGTTACACTTTACAGAAACTGGATACTGCCCATTTAGTCAGCTTCATATGGTTCTTCTACACAAAAGGCATAGAGCCAACAATATATAAAGGAAAAGCTTAAAAAGTGCTGCCAGCATTTCTAAACTCAAACTCATCTCTTTGAACTAGGTAAAACGTTTAACCATAATGCGTATGCCAAACTTACTTCAAGAATCAAAACCAAAACTCCATTGTTTTGATTAAGAATATTTTTTATCTTTGCAATTTAAATTTTGTCTTTGTCACTAGACCATTGTCTGTTATTTATAAAACATGACTGCTGACCGTTAAAAAATGTATTACCACATTCATCTACAATATTTATTTGAAAAGAATGATGTTACACATTGTGATCCTTCTCGCCCACTAATTCTATTTAATAGCTTTTCTTTACCTTCCCTGCTTACCATTATCATCTTTAACAGAAGTCAAACCAAATCATCTATGAATGACTCTTTCTTTACTATCAGCCCGATGGTTTTTCCTCATACTTGACTTAAGCCTTTGTTTGTCAAATTCTCTGAATACAAACACAGCTAAAACCAGCCCTTGTGCATCACTAAGACTGCTGAGCCTTTCCCAGTGGGGCGTTGGAAACACTTGTGTGGACGATGGTAAGCCTGATGATTCACACATAATGTTGTGCCAATCTGCGGGTCTCAACACACCATCAACGCACACATGCCCTGCCCACAGCCAGCAGGGTAATAACGCATCGTGCAACAAAAGGACCCCAAAAATATTCCTCATCGCTGCAGCCTCATTCGTTTAAAAGCTAACTGTGATATATTCAGTGTCTTCCATATATAATATATTCATGTGTATTGTGCATTTGTTTTCAGCTTATTTTACTCTGATGCATCTAAATAAAGTCCATTGCTGCTGGTTGGCTTTAGAAGTAGCCTAATAAATCGATTGAGTTAAATAGAGTATAATTTAATTTCATTGTAAATTCAGCTGCTTTGTTGAAACCATAAGAAGTCGTGTTTGCAGCTTACCAGAATCTATGGAGGGCACACAGCAAACATGTAGAAGAATGTGCACGGTCAGATGAGACCAAAATTAAACTTTTTGGCCGACCTGTTAAACACTGTGTTGTGGAGAAGGTAACACAGAAGGTGAACATCACTCTGAACACACCAACCCCACTGTAAAAAAAAAAAAAAGGCGGTGGCAACATCATGCTGTGGGGATGCTTTTTGTCAGCAGGGACAGGAAGGCTGGTCAGAGCTAAATAAAGTGCAAAACCCTGTAATAGGCTACCTTCCGGCTGGACAGCACCTCTAAGCCTGAGCTGAGGTTGAATTAATGTTCACAAGAACTCTTCATCTGATCTGATTGAGCCAGACATTGGATCAGCCATTTTAGGCCCCGTCCACACAAAGCCGGGTTTGAGAGAATCCGCAAAAGAAGAGAATTGAGAAAGGGGGTCCCGTCCACATGATTCGGCTGCGAAACCGACCACATTTGAAACCTGCACCCAGAGTGGGAAAGTTTGCAGCTCCTTCGGCTTCGAGTGAGTTCATCTTTATGGTCAAGCTGTTTTGTGTGTAAAACTGGCAAAAACATAACACAAAATACTTGCAGCTTCAGTTGTGGCAAAATGTGGTTATATTAAAGTATTTGCTCAGGGTGACACTTCAGATTTTTATTTTCAAAAGATTTTTAAAACCATGTGTCATTTTACTTCCACTGTGCTGCTGTGTCCATGTCTAGTAGCATAACAAAAATGTAAAATGGTTCATTAGGTAGAAACGCTTTTGACAGGAGCTGTATGAGTCTCACTGTGACTATTTAATTTAACCTCAGAGTAAGAAAATACATTCAGCTGAGTCTCAGTTTGGGTTACACCGAGCTGCATGACATTAAGTTCTAATGATGTATGTCAATGTAAAAAAAAGGGCCTCTAAGTAGTGATTTGATTAAATGTTTAGAAAGACAAAAAAATCTTCATGACACTTTACTGAATTCCCTATTTCAGTTATCGACAAGTACTATTGTTGTCCAGAGAGACCGCATTTTGTCTTTGCATACGCTATATTGCCAAAAGTATTGAGTCACACCATCAAATCAATGCATTCTGGTGTTCTGATCACAACCATGGCTGCAGGTGTATAGTGTTTGGTGTGGAGAAACTTGACTGGCCTGCACAGGGTCCTGACCTCAACCTTCTTGAACACCTTTGGGATGAATTAGAGCGGAGGCTGCAATTCGGGTTTCCTCATCTATGGACACACTCCTAAACCTCGGGGAAGATGTTTACAGAATAGTTAAAGTTGCTATTGCTGGCAATGGGAGGGTCCATCAACAAATTGGACTTTATAGATTAGAACTAGGGTGTCATCAACATTCATGTAGCCTACATGTAAAAGTAAACAGACAAATACTTTTAGCAATATAGTGTATGTGTCAACTCTTCACTCCAGTAAGCACTTGGTAAGAACTTTTATGGAGAGTGTCTGTCACAGAGCACCAATCATTTTTTCCTCCTTTCTTTAAATACTTCAGCCCTGTGGCCTTGACGCAGGTGAGAGCCATGCAGACAGTTTGCACCTGTAATCTGAAGAGCTAAGGTCACACCGAGCATTTGGTACTACTTGTTCTCTTTGTCTGTCATGCAAAGCTCCCTCCCTCTGTTGTATCTGGTGTCTTTCTCCCATCTCTTGCCCTCTGCATCAGTGCTTTGACAAAAAAAAAAAAAAACTAGGGTGGGAACCGGAGCTGATACAGGTGGTGAGAGGGATGTGCAAAGGTTCAACCAGAATGAAACATGAGAATTAGAAGAGAGCAGGGGAACCATTTCTTCTAATGGCTTCCAGAGAAGACAAACACCAGCCAGTGCTGCCCAGATGCAATCAGTAGTTGTTGCTTTTCTTGACTTCTCCCTAAAATGAATATTGCCTTGCTTTACCAAAGTGGCTGTACAATTTGTTCCATTTCAGGGTAGAGGTGGTGGCAAGCAGGCCACAGTCAGTGGAACAGCTTTGATGAGAATATCACATAGCTTCCTGTGACCTGTTTACCAGTGCTGCATTTAACAAAGCTTGTATCATGGAGGGTAGGACATGGTGTGAATGCAATAAAGCAGTTAGTAAAGTAAAAAATGATGCTCACTTAAGCAACATAAAGTTTCCTTGCTGTGAGCTACTCTGATGCCTGTCTCTCTGAAAGACGTTGTTTCTGTCACAACTTTTCCACAGTTTGAAAGGAAAAACACTGTTGCAGTTTTCCTCCTGTGCCAGTGGGAAACCCTGATTTATGTTGTTTACTGGAGAGCCAGGCTTGAAATTTAAAACAGACACTGTCAAGAACAATCCCAGAAAGCTCCTAATTTTCCCTTAACACTATCCAAACTGTGCCTTACAAAAGTACTCAAACATTAGTGTATTCTATTAGGATTTTATTTTAGAGACCCACACAAAGTAGCACATAATTGTGGCACGGAAGAAACACGATGCATAGTTTTGAATGTCTTTTTTCACCAAAACAATCTGAAAAGTGTGGTGTGCATTTGTATTCAACCCCTTCACTCTGATTCACCTGAATAAAATCCAGTGCAACCAACTGCTTGCATATGTCTCCTAACTTGTAAATTATGCCAACCTCAGGGGTTTGTTAGAGAACATTAGTGAACAAGCAACATAATAAAGACCAAAGAACACAGCAGACAGGTCATGGAGAAGTGGAGAAGTTTTAAGCACGGCTAGGTTATAAAACAATATGACAAGCTTTAAAACATTTCACAGAGAAATAGTCAATCCATCATCGGAAAGAGGAAAGTATAAGGCCCAACTGCAAGTGATGAAAAATTAACTTCACACGTTGTAGAATTTTATATAAAAATAAAATTCGAAGCACATACTCTTATCCTGCCACTTCCTGATTAAATACTATGGTTTGTACATCCCAATCAAATACATTGGGGTTATGTGTCAAAATGTGAAAGAAAAACTCCACTGGGAGTAAATTGTTTTGCTAGGTATTATAAATATTAAAAGACTGACATGGTACAATAACAATATAAATATATAGAAAGTTCCATCTTGACACAATACATTTGGACATCCTACGCATGAAAATAAGGCTTAAATTCTGAATCTTGCAAACATGCTCTGCTCTTTGTATATTTGAGGAAGGAGCTGTATTTGTGTGTCAGTGTGAGGCCAAATAAGGACTGATGAATGGTAAGAGGGTTAAGAGAAATGTGTGTTTATATTTAAAACAGGAAGGTAAAGGAAGGGAGGACAGAGAGCTGGAGAGCCAGAGTGGATGTTGTACCAGGTCATCAACAGAATAAGGAACATTTGTCCTCCCAGAAACCAACAGGAGCCACCATTAAAACAAGGCAGTGTGTGTTAGAGAGGGGGAAGGTATCATGTTTATCACAGCTGTTTAATATGTATGTCAGAGCCAATGTGTTTATATGACCGCTCTTTGGCTTGAGACCCTGATCTTCAATTCGTTAAAAGACCTCTGGAGGGGTCTCTCTGTGAACACTTGGCTCCTGCCTTTAGAGCGAAGGGAATAACAATCCTCTCCATGATATCTTCCACATGTGCTTCATGATCTGCTCTCCTTTTTTCTGGCTGTTTTGTCCTTCATCAGATGTGCTGGAGTTTGTACAAGACTGAAAAATGAGAAAAAGAGACAGAGGTTAGAAAGGCAAGTGATATAAAAATGTGAAAGGTGATTTTTAAACTTTTTTTTCTCTGGACCCCCCAACAGCTACGTAAACACTAGCTGAAAGTTGAGTTTGGCGGGTTGGAGGGGGCGAGTAGCTGAGGCAGTGAGGGATAGATAGATGGATGGATGTGGGAGAAGGAAGGGAGCGAGGCGCTCAGCAGAGCCACTCAGTCTAGACTCCAGATGTTCCTGCAGCAGCAGAGTGGCTGCTTTGGCCCCCACCAGGCTGCGCTGGGAGTATCCCCAGCACATGTCCCCACGCCGCCTGTAAATCAGCCTAGCCAGGCCTCAGGCAGCACCGCAGCCGCAAAACCCCTCCGCCCGGACCCCCAAAACGGGCCAGCCAGCGACAGACGGACGCCGATGAGCCCACTGAACAGCCTTACGTTTTTAATAGCCTCCCACGCCGCCTGTAGGAGATGGAAACTTTTAAAAAGTGATTACCCTCTACCATGTTCACCTTTTTTTACCCTCCAATTTCATCTATATGTACAACTGAAACCAGATATTAACATAATTGTTTTTTTCCTCATTGTCTGACATCAGATCAAAGTTTGGTCAGTTTGGATCACAAAGATTATTTCTACTTAATACCAGAATAATGAGGCAGAACAATATTTGAGAGTTTCTTATTATTACTGTCTTCAAAATTGGAAGTTTAAATACACTTAGATTACTTACCCTTTAAACAATTTGGAAAATCCCAAATGATGATGTCACAGCACAGCTATGTAAGCTTCTTTTAGGTTGATTCATAACATCTGAGTTAATTGGAGGCTTACCTATGTATGAATTTTAAATCAACACTTCAAACATGCTGCTTACAGGAGTCGATGGCATCAGGAGGAAAGAACAGTGTGTAAATATTGAAGCAACAGCTCAAGACATCAGCCAGGTAGCTTAAGCTTGGTCACAAATGGGTCTTCTAAATGGACGATGAAGGCTAGCATACCTCCAAATTAGTTATAAAGTGGGCTAAAAACAACAACACCAATGTTTTGGAGCAGTCATCACAAAGCCCGGATTTAGTCCCATAGACAATTTGTGGGTAGAGCTAAAAAGGTGAGTGTGAGCAAGACAGTAGACAGGCCTCTTAGAGCAGTTCTGTCTCTGGGAATGGGCCAAACTTCCAGCAAACTGTTGTGAGAAGCTTGTGGAAGGATACACAAAATGTTGGACCCAAATCATAAGGTTTAAATGGCAGTTCTACCCAATTACTAAGAAAATGGATTTAAAGTTCTGAATTTATTCTGAGATTTGGTAATCCTGACGGACCTAAACCAGTTTAGGTTTAGTCTGGTTAATGGCAGAATTTAAGAAAAAAAAGCTAGTGTCTTTTTATTTAGTGTATGTACATAACAGGTTTCAGCTGTAGTTCCTTTTCGAAACACAGATGATACCCACCGTACAGCTGCCTATGGAGCAGAGAGCAGCGCAGCTCGACATTATAAACTCAGCCGCCTCTCCTCATTTAGCTCGACCACAGCTCGTCTGCTGTCCTGCTCCCGAGTCTCACTGGCACCAGGACATTCCTTCAATTGCACCCTGCTTCCCAAACTTCACATCCACTCCGAGATCCACAGAGTGCATTCACACAATTACAGATCCCTGCTGGACGTGTGCACATGTGTGTCTGCGCAATCCTTTCCCATCAGCGCTCAACACATAATTAGATGTTGAGCTTATAGGCTAGACCCATATATAGTAAGCAATGCAAACCACAAACATGCACTTAAAACCAGATTTCTTATTGTACTTTGTTGGACCAGAGAGAACTATTTTGGAGGGGAAACAACATTTTAGAGCAAGTCATCCAAACCCAAGGCAGCATTGAGAGCACAAAGAGGGGAGGACTGCATGCATTTCCAAACCAATACAGAGCTATAGTGCTAAAGTCAGAGCTAAGCTGTTCAAACAGGTAGGGTGGAAACATGGGAGTTGCATTTCAGTTGATCAGTCTGCAGACATCCTCTGAATAAACAGGTGAGGTGAAGGGAAAAAATGTGCTGGTGGTCACTGAATATGCCTGTTTGCGTATGTGCCATTCAGCTGTGAATTTGGGCCTGTAAAAAGAGGTTTTTCCCCTTCTGTTCAACTCTCTGCGTGAACAGGTGAGTAAGCCCCTGTTTTCAACCCACCAAATGGACACAAACACTGTAACTGAAACATACAAATACAGCTATTTACACACTCCCACACACACAAATCCCAGCTGATCCTTCAAAACATAGCTGTCCTTAGTGCTGGTGGTATTCCAGTAACAGCAGTCAGCTCAAACACTACATGTATAAAGGCTTAGGCTAAATGGTTGTTGAAACATCTAGACAGGCTTGTCTCGTCTCTCAGCATCAAGGCACGTGCCCTCGATAAGACGCTGCAGAAAAAACAACAACTGACAGTCCCTGGAATGCTCCTGGACACATGAGGTTAACTGGGCTTTAACCTCTGCACTGTGGGAGGGATGCACCATTGAAACATAGCGACGACCTCTGACCAAGCTGTTGTTAAGAGATTACATTAGGTGATCAAGTGTTCTCTGGTCAACAACATGAGTACAGTCAGGGTAATTTGAAATTTAAGAAGGTCGCTACTTTTCATTTACAACAGGATGTACATGGGCTCCAATGAAATATTGATCCACAGGTACTCAGGAATTAAGCAAAAAAGTAAAACCCAATCCTACTCTCCCTTTTTAGCCAACCACTTACAGTGAGAGGAAAAAAGTATTTGCCCCCTTACAGATTTCTTCTGTTATTGCTTTTGTTGTTAAATGTTTCAAGATCAACAAACAAATGTTAATATCAGACAGAGATAACCTGAATAAATACTAAAAGAAATTGTAAATTATTTCATATATCACGAATTAAGTGAGATTAACATCAACAACAACGTCATTTTCCATGTCAATGTCTAAGCCTGACTACTGGTGGACTTGTAGAATCAATAGATCACTTCAGTAGAACCTGTCTAACATGAAGTAGACTAAAATACCTAATAAAGGTACACATCATTTCCTGATTTAAAGAAAGTCATTAATGTCTATCAGTCTTTAAAGAGATATAAAACTTTTTTGTTAGAGTATATCACAAAAATGAGTACAGCCCTAAGTGGGAATGTCCAAACTTGGACTAGTTAGCCATTTTTCCTCCCTGGTGTCATGTGACTCATTAGTGTTACAAGGTCTCAGGTGTGAATAGAGAGCAGGTGTGTTAAATTTGGTGTTGACTGGTTCACTTATACTGATTGCGAGGAGCTCAACATGGCACCTCATGGCAAAGAACTCTAAGGATCTGAAAAAAGAATTGGTGCTCTACATAAAAATGGCCTAGACTAGGGTCCCAGTGTTCTACATGTTTTTGGCGTTTCCCTGCTCCCACACACCTAAATGAATGGGTGAGTAACAGGCTTCTGTGGCACTTCAGGGCATCCTGAGGAAGTAATGCAATCATTTTAATCAGGTGTGTTGGAGCAGAGACACATCTAAAACATAAGGAACTGTGTGCCTAGAGGACCAGGGTTAAGAAACACTAGGCTAGGCTATAAGAAGATTGCCAGTACCCTAAAACTGAGCTGCAGCACAGAGGCCAAGACCATACAACGGTTTAACAGGACAGGTACAACTTAAAACAGACCTCACCTTGGTCAACCAAAGAAGCTCAGCCTCATATCCAGAGGTTGTCTTTTAAGAATAGTAGTATGAGTGCTGCCAGCATTGCTGCAGAGGTTGATGGGGGGTGTCAGCCTGTCAGTGCTCAGACCATACGCTCCACACTGCATCAAATTGGTCTGCATGACTGTCGCCCAGAAGGAAGCCTCTTCTAAAGATTATGCACAAGAAAGTCCACAAACAGTTTTGCATGGATCACTGGAACCATGTCCTTTGGTCTGATGAGAGTAAAGATAAACCTATTTGGTTCATACGGTGTTAAAGGTGTGTGGCAGCAACCAGTTGAGTAGTACAAAGACAAGTGTGTCTTGCCTGCAGTCAAGCAGGTAGTGAGAGTGTCATGGTTTGGGGCTGCATAAGTGCTGCCTGCTGTGAAAACACTCCAACATGATCCCCAAGAGAGTTAAAGCACTGCTGGAAAATAATGGTGGCCACAAAAAATATTGACACTTTGGGAACAATTGTGACATTATCACTTAGGAATGTACTCACTTTTGTCCAGTCAGCTGCTTGTATCTGACATCTTCATTTTGTCCATGATCTATAACTCATGAACTCATATCTCATGACCATAGGTGAGGGTTGGACCATAGACTTACAGGCAAATCCTGAGCTTTGCTTTTTTGGCACAGCTCTTTCTTTAACACAACAGAGCAGAGCAACAGATGCTGAGGCGTGGACTCTGGATAGCCTTGTGTTGGATTACCAAGGTATGGTCAGCAGGTGTTCAGAATGTAAAAGGGGGGCAGATACACGCCACAAGTTCCTATGACTGTCACAAGGTAGTAAAATGCCTTGTCCTCTAATTGGTGAATGAATGGATGAACGAGATTCCCACTGTTCCTAGCTCCTTATTGAGAGATCAGTCTAAAATTGCTTAAGATTTGAAAAGGAATTGTATTTTGGCACAATAAAGACATATTTGTTATTAAATGTTGCATTTAGCAGTTTACCTAAATTTATCTTGGTAAGATCCATCTTGTCACTCGTGTCTATCCTTCTTCTGTCTCCATGTCTTTGCACCTTCACCATTCTTCCTCTCTTAATCTGACTAATCTAATTCTTCTTGTAATTCTTTACTATCAGGATGTCCACAAAATGCAGGTAAAAGCCTTCAGCTGATTCAAAATGCTGCAGCAAGAGTTCTGATGAAAATTAAAAAGAGAGACCATATTTCTCCTATTTTAGCTTCCCTTCATTGGCTCCCTGTTAAATCCAGAATAGAATTTAAAATTATCCTCCTCACATATAAAGCCCTTAATGATCTAGCTCCATCATACATCAGAGATCTGATTGTTCCATACGTTCCTAACAGAGCACTTCGTTCTCAGACTGCAGGTTTACTGGTGGTTCCTAGAGTCTCTAGAAGTAGAATGGGAGGCAGAATCTTTAGTTATCAGGCTCCTCTCCTGTGGAACCAAATCCCGGTTTTGGTCCGTGAGGCAGACACCCTGTCTACTTTTAAGGCTAGGCTTAAAACTTTCCTTTTTGATAAAGCTAATAGTTCAAGTGGCTTATTTTATCAGGGAGGGAGCCTTCCTCCCTCCCTGTTGGATGGAGTAAGGGCGAGTCAGGTTTAGCCTAAACCGGCTCAGTTATGGTTGAGGTGCAAACACACCCTCCATTTCTGCTACCTGTATGACCCCTTCTCTTTTCCAATGGTTATAATCAGTCTGACAGACAGAGGTATCCCAATCCTTGTGGTTTTTAGTATAACAATGACCATCAGTGGGACCCTTTGTGGGGTGCCTTGTAACGACATTGTTGAAAATAAGCGCCGTTTAACTAAATAATCTGAACTGAAACTTTCTCTGTAGTTATGCTGCTATAGGCTTAGGCTGCTGGAGGACATAATGACCACTTTCACCCTCTTCGCTACATTCTCACACTACTCTCCAATTTTGCATTATTTGCTGTTATTTCAGCTTTTAACTTTGTTCTCTCTCTTTTCTCTTCCTAGAAGCTACACCTGGCCTGACTCTGTGTCTACCTGTGACACCTTTCTGGAGAGGGGCATCGTCCGAGCTTCTGCTGGCAACATCTTAATGCTCACCCTCTGCCCATGATCCACATGGCCCTGTCTTTTAGTGTTTAACCTTTCTCTCTCCTAGACATGGCGATTGACTGAGCTTTTACTGTAACTAATTATATGTGCTCTCTTCAGACTCTAACCTTGAAAACTGGCTCAGAGTTTATCTGTTCTTTCTTTCTAGGTGAAACGACTAAAGGAGCTACATCCATTAACATTTACTTTTCCTTCCCATAGAAAGTACTCCTGGATCAGTGCTTCTTTGTTCTCTTTGTGTCTCTGCTCTGTTCTCTCTAACCCCCAGTCGGTCGTGGCAGATTGCCGCTCACACTGAGCCTGGTTCTGGTTCTGCTGGAGGTTTCTTCCTGTTAAAAGAGACTTTTTCCTCTCCACTGTCGCTACATGCATGCTCAGTATAAGGTATTGCTGCAAAGTCAAGGCCAGTGACTGTCCACTGTCTCTACATGCTCATCTGGGAGGAGTGAATGCTGCAAGTCACTAACTGGATGCAATCTGCTGGGTTTCCTTAGATAGAAAAACTTTTTATCCAATTTGAATAAATAACTAACTCTGACTGCACTGTTCAATGGTTAGGACTAATTGGAATGTATGTACCTGACTTTTGTGACGTGCCTTGAGACAACATGTGTTGTGAACTGGCGCTACATAAATAAACTGAATTGAATTGAACTGAACTAATCTGATTACTATTCTGTGACAAAACAAAAGCTAAACAGAAAATGTGAGCTGGGACAGGTAACCAGAGAGACTTCCTTCTAAAATGACACCAATGATGAACAGTTGTTTTGAAAATAATAGCAAAATTACTTTTTAAATCTGTTTTTGGTAGAAATCATATTTCACCTAAACACTAAATTTAATTCATAGTTTAAAATGAAGCATGGAGGCTCATTCATCATACTACAGGGGTATTTTTCACACTACTGTGTCAGGCCTATTTATTGCTTACTAGGAATCATAAATCAGTTTAAAAACAACAAAACACTTGAAGAGGTCATGTTGCTAAATGCCAAAGAGGAAAAATGCCATGGAAATGGATGTTTTAAAAAGACAACAACTGCAAACACACCAGTAATTGAGATGCATCCTGGTTCCACACCAGCTAACATTATGGAGCGGCCAGCCCAATCCCCGGACCTTCATTTTAGACATTACTGGCAAAACCAACAAGTGGAGAGTAATTGTACAATATGTGAATACCTGTAGTACCTGTAGGCTGAATGCCTCCATGCAACAATGATGTGAAGCAGTTCTCAGAAACAGTGGTAATACAACCTAAATATTTGGTCAATGATCCACAGAAAAGCAATTTTTTAAATAACTATAATAATAACATTTCTTTGTTTATTTGGTTTTCTTGTTACTTTTCATTACTTTGTGTAGATTGATACCAAATTTCATGAATTGTAAAAAGGTCTGTAGTGGGTTTTGGTAATGTTGGTGTACCTCAGGGTTCTACATTGGGTCTTTTGCCTATTGTTTTTTTTTTATATTAATGACCTTCCCAAAATTTTTATACCTCATGTTACTTATTAGATGGATGCAGTGTACACTCAAAAAACAAGCTGTACTACAGAGGGCGTTTCTGCTGCAATTATTAAAATCTTTCACTGGTTAAGTAACATACACCTACACTTCAATCTTGATCATATTGTCAATTTTTTCTTTGCAAGGTCTCTACACAGGGATCCAGATCCAGGTGTTGCAGTTTCAGCGTCAAGACTGTGCTAACAGATTCGCAACTTAGGTAGAAATAGAATTTAGTTGAATGTGATTAATTTAAGACACAGTTGGAACAATGTTCCAGACTATCCTATCTTGTATCTTGTTTTAGACCAATCATGTGATTATATTTTCTAAATTTGTTTTTTTGTGTTTAGCATGCTAGATGAAATTGAGCATTTATGGCTAAACCCAGCATATTTACATGGACTGAAGTGCTTGTATTAAATAATGTGTGTTGTCCCTTTTTAAATAAATACAATTAAGTTCCAAATGTATGTACATACATGGAAATAAAAGGAAAAAGGAATTTTGAGATTTAATCACTCAATCATTTAATCCCCTCTTCACTTTGGTGTTGACCTTTTAATAGTTTTTGATTTTAATATTATTTTTTTCTGTCTATGTATTTTCTTGTTTTACTTATAATTTATTTCTACTTTTAATCATCTTGCTTTAAGTTCTAATGTTTTGTTCATTTATTTTAATCATTCTCTTTATTCAGCACTTTGGTTATGCCTTCTGTTTTTTAAGTGCTTTATAAAGTTGGGTTGGCTTTAAAACACTTTTATTATTTCGAACAAAACTGCACATGATTAATGTGGTTTAGTGTTACAGCAAACTGAGCCTGTGTATTTGAGAATAAAAATGCAGATCTTGATGGAACCCTTATCACTGGAACCCCAACCAAGAATATTAATAAACTTGTCAAGATATCTGTAGAATCATTTGTAATTCACCCACTAAATTTGAGAAATATTTCTGAAACAGACAATTCCAGAAACTAAAAGATCGTTTTCTATAAAATGGATTTAGTTCCACAAGGGGGCCACCTACACCATCTGAGATCTTCTTATGGTCCAAGACAGATAGGCGTCTCTCTGTCTATGTGTGTATTTACTTGAGCGTTAGCTAGCATGCATGCATGAGCAATCCTGAGTGTGTATGTGGGTGTGTGTGTGTGTGGGGGGGGGGGGTGTTACTGCTGGAGACAATGCAGTCAGTCAGACGGCCCTGGGCTCCCCCAGTTAATTAATAGCAGGGCATGGACACAAACAGGCAAGCAGCAGTCGCTTGGCTAGCAGTCATCATGTGAAACGCCTGTAGGGGAGAACAACTCCCTGACGCTGCAGATAGAGCCGTTCAAAGAGCTTATCTGAGGCTGTCTGGCCTTGCCTTATCTGATCTGACCCCAGCTCATATGCCTCCTGTTAGACCGTGTTTCATCTGGAGCTGCGTATGCAGGCACTTCCCTGTGCTTGCATTTATTTGAAGGTGTGCATGCATGCTGGAGTCTGGTTATAAAGTTAAACGCTTGACTTGGATGTCAACCAGGCCACAGTGAGGTCACCGTCAGCCGTAACACAGTTAAAGAAGGGAGGGTGGGGAAAGGATGATAGCTGCATATGGGGGAGGGGGGGTACAGTTCAAATGAGCCACATGTAATGTTACTGCCACAGTGAAATCTGAAGTTGTTTAAGTGTACATTTGTGCCATGATTTATGAAGTGAATTATGGGAATGTTACAGAGACGATCTCTGTGGCCTGGGTTGGAGTGTGTTTCCATTTAAGTGTGTTAAGAGAACAGCTCAACAGGTAAATCTGGAATCTTGAGTCAATAGAAAGCATGCAGGCAAGGAAGAAAAGGAGGACTGGGATAACGAAGATAAAGTTGAAAAAAATAGCTTTCACTTTTTATTTAGTTTTGCTGGTTTATTCTCTAACAAATGTGGCAAATAACCAGCAGTGTGTACAGACTTAAATTCATTTGCGTCTCAGCTCATTCTGCAGGTGATCGTTTATATTTTATTATATGCTAATAAGCAGTGTTGCATCTTTTAAATGAGGTGCTGCGCACCAATTACATCCGCACTCTGCCTTTCTCTCCTGGCACCGGCTGGCTGTGGGCAGGGACCAACAATTCAGACACAATTTAGCTACAATGCTGCAGTAATTGTTTTTGCCCACTGTCTCCCCCGGGGGTGACCCCTCACTTCCCGAAACACAAACACATGCAGATACAGATGCACACAATCACACACATTAACACACAATGTTGACACAGCTTCAGCAGGGACACCCCCCCCCCCACACACATACACACATACCTCCATCCCTCCTCTCTCTCTATCTACCACATGACAACCCCCTCCTCCTCCCCCGTCTTTGGCTTCTTGATCCCTCATTTCTCTGCACACAGACACACACACACACACACACACACACACACACACAGTGTTGTTTGGTGGAGATCAGAAGCCCAGCTCAGAGGCCCCACACCTGGGCATGTTTGCGGAGGAAGCGGGCCCTGGGCGGGCTGCGCTCCATGCGCCTGTCGACTGGCTCCACCAAGTCTGGCCAGCTGTGCTCCTGGCCTGGCCTCGCGCTGTGGGGGCTGTGCAGCTGGGAAAGGCATGTTTCCCAAAAGAGGAGAAAAAAGGGACAGAGAGAGGAGGAGGGAGGACACAGAGAGGAGGGAGAAAAATGAGAGAGAAAAAAGGGTTTAGGTTATTTTGAGCTCATTACACATTCATCCCTGGGTTCCTCTGAAGCATCTCCTTTATATAA
Source organism: Crenichthys baileyi (assembly GCA_036173005.1). Lineage (NCBI taxonomy): Eukaryota > Metazoa > Chordata > Actinopteri > Cyprinodontiformes > Goodeidae > Crenichthys > Crenichthys baileyi. The sequence continues at coordinate 82,450 of JAHHUM010001344.1, read as the reverse complement.
AAAGACATTCACAGATAAGCTGCTTAATATCTTGGAAGTGTTGAATTTCATTGTTATAAATTTTCCTAAGCCACATTTATATGTTTCAAGCAAATAAAATAATGATAGCATTAAAAAACGTCCACTGAGTGTACTTGTTAAGACATCCCAAGATAAATGATTTATTTTGAGTTCTTTGTGGTTTCTATCATAAATAATCGGGGAAATCGTAAATGCATTAGATTCTGTCGAAACAGGCCCTTACATCCATATAAAGATAAACCTATGGGCCAGGAGCTGATGGAGAAACTGGAATTGCTTGTGTCATATAATGTTTAAGTCATTATAAATATTAAATATTATTTGAAAATGATCCTGAGATGAATGAATTACACTAAGCACTCAATACTTTCTCCAGTTGAAAGTGATAACAAACCAACTGCTGCTGCATTTGATGTTTCAGAGGCCGTCTCTTCCAGAGTGTGTGATCAGTCTGCTAAGGGTTTAGCTGCAGCTCAGCAATAAGGTCTTCATTTCTGTTTAATTTGCATTGAAATACATAAAAGATATATGTAAATATGTGGAAGACATTGAAATGGTCAGATGAGGCCAAAATGGAAGTTTTTCTTTTGGCCTACATGCAAAAAGGTAATCCGGTGGCATAAAACTAACACTCCACCTTGGCTTAAACATACCATCGCCACAAGGAGACATGGTGGTGGCAGCATCATGTTGAAGGGTTTCTTTTCTTCACCTGGAACATAAAAGCTGTTTAGAATGAATGGGAAGATGGATGAAGTAAAACACAGAAAGATTTGATACAAATGCAAAGACTTGAGACAGGGCCAGACCTTCACCTTTCAATTGCCCTCAACAATACAACCAGATCCACAATGCAATGGTTTGATTTAAAACACGTTCCACCTCTATGCACAATTTTCTGTTGGTCTATCAAATACAAAGCTTTTATTTTTGAAAAGTTGGCTCCGATAACCGGATTAGTGCTCTTCCATCCATATACAGAGCTGTGCCACCATCACCTTGTCAAATCCATTACACTGGACTCATAACAGGCGTGGATTAATGCCAAGGATGAAACACCCAGACGTTGCTACTAAACCCTTTCATCCTTTCCTGCAGCCTTTGTCCAAAATTCTTAGCACTGTTTGTACACTGATATAAGCTATAAAACAAGGCTATATAAACCTTCGGTTAGTCCTTTGGAGAGGCTTGACAACAGATCGTTCAAGTAAAGCAGCACCGGTTATCCAGTTCAGCTATGTATTGCCCTGCCAGTTTGTTCCCCGAGAGAACCTCAAATATGGGACAGCAGCTGTGCAAAAACCCATTTGTTCCTTTCACACACCTGGAGCTTTCTGACCCTGCCTGGGTTTCTACAAGACCCACTAGGGAGCACCCTCTCTCTGTTTTCAAGGAGACTTTGTGCCAGCAGATGCTGTTGTGGCCCAATGTGTCAGCTGGGAGATGTTTTTTTTACCAGCACACCTGTTTCTATTGGCTAGTCCTAATGCCCTCTCTCCTCAGACCTACCCCCGGCCTCCTACCTTACTGGACAAGTGGCCCTGAGCAAAACTTTTTGAGTTGCATGCACTTTTTGCAAGGGGTACATTTGTTCTCTTTCTGGCTACAAGTGAACAATGTTGCATCACAAGTGGTGATAACATTTATGGCGTGTGATGTGTTGCAAGTTCAGACAGAGAGGCATCGAAAACCAAGGTTAATTCTCTTCCCTACTCTCCAGTCAATCCTTATACTCATCCTCCCTTCACAGGGCAGTTTCTCTCTGCAGGCCTGTATTAACTCACCTTTGTACCTTCTTTCTTGTAGGCTGTCTGTGGATACTGTCCACCTATCACCATTCTCTGACATTTAGTGTGCGATTTAGGACCAGGCAGTCAGTATTACCTGGGCCCACACACCAACATCCACCTCATTCCACCATTCTTAGCCAGAGGGGAAGGTGAGGTGAACATCAGTCCTCAGAGATGGTACGGCCTTATGCAATATCACTGGATATTTTATTAAATCAGCAGGTATGGACTGTGCTTTTATGTCTTATTGTGATATCATTAAGCTATATGATGTCTGGTAGGCTTGTTTACTTTGTAAGGCTGACCTCCAAAGGTCAGCACTGCCTTGCAAAAGTATCCACACTTATTAAAAAAACCCACAAACTTCAGTGTATTTATTGTGGACATTATATGTTAGACCATCACAAAGACGTGAATAATTTTAAAACTGAAGGAAAATCATACATGTTTTCAAATCTTTTTAGAAAAAAAAATCTTACAAGTGTGGCATGAAATTGTTTTCAGCCCCCCTGAGTCAATACTTAGCAGAACCACCTTTTACTCGTATTACAGCTTCAAGTCTTTGGCAGTATGCCTCTAACAGCATTGCGCATCTGCAGACTGTAATTTTTGCTGTTTTCTCTTTCAAAATGGTTCAAGTTTTATCAGATTAGATGGAGAGGGTCTTTGAAGCTAGTTTTTTAAGTCTTACCACATATTCCTAACTGGGTTTAGGTTTGGACTTAGAATTATTCACACAGATGAACATGTTTTGATCTATACTACGCTGTTGTAGCTGTTTGGGGTCGTTGTCCTGCTGGATGGTGAACATCCACTCCAGTCTCAAGTCTCTTGCAGCCTTCAACAGATTTTCTTCTGGGATTGGCCTGTATTTAGCTCCACCATCTTCTTATCAACTCTGACCAGTTTCTCTGTCCATGCTGATCAAAAAACATTCCCACGGCATGATACTGTCACTACTATGTTTCACCACATGGTGTGTTCATAGTGATCTGGAGTGTTTGTTTTCCTCTTCCACACATACTGTGCTTTATGAAAGCCAAAAAGTTACATCTGGCCCATCTAGACCAGAGGATCTTCTTCATTACAACTGCAGGTCACATTTCATTGTCTTTTTTACATGAAAACTATGTATTTTTTTCCTTCTCACAAATATGCAGTTCCCTGGTACATAAAATCTCAATAAAAATAAAATATGTTGAAGTTTGTGCCTGCAACTTGACAAAATGTGCAGATGTGAAGGTGAAGAGGTATAAAAACGGCTCTGTTTCTCAGGGGAATCCCATTTTATTTTGCATCATGTCAAAACAAACTTGTTGCACAGCAGAGATAATGGAAAAACACAACAGAGATGGAGGGGAGACCTCTGGAGACACAGAAAATGACACAGAAAAAAAAAGTCCTGACAAAAGCAGAAAGCAGAGAATTATCTCCCCAGCTGTCTGTCCATCAGGAAGTCTCTCCCAGAGAGTCAACTCTGGCCGGCTTGATCACAGAGGCAGCACAGGAAGTCCAACAAAAAGAAAAGGAAGTGAACACCAGCTCCAGGAAGTGCGTTTTTGCAGCTTCGGCTCCACGAAGTCTGGACCCCGAGGGGAGGGAGGAGGATGGGAGGTAGCCCAGCTGAACACCAGAGTGTGAGAGAGGAGGAAAAGAGAAGGAAAAAGGCACAGATTAGGGCGTAGTGACGGCAGTGACAGCTGTCTCTGTGCCGCCAGCTGTGTGTCATTTACTGAGCGCTTATAAAAATGAGCCTGGCACCAGGGAGTGATGTTCCTGATGCTGTGGCGCCAGGCTCTCCGCTTCAAATGACACTGGGTGCCACCGCCGACTTCCTCTCAGCCTACACACATACGCATGTACACAAATAAGAAATCACACCAAAAAAGTTTGCCACAGGACAAGTGAAATGCAGGCTTTCCGTCTGTTTGCAAGAGCCATATTTCCAGCCACTTCTTCTGCAACAGAAAACCAAAATGTGCTCCCACAAAGCATCTAATTACACAATGCAGCCATTCAGCAGTATCAGAGCAAACACAGAGTACGTCAAGGCAAACAGATTAGTGGCTCCAGCAACAACATCCACCAGTGTCCTGCTCCCACACACCCACCTGTGTTCACACATTTTCTGACTTAGCCCAGTGTTTTGCATGTAAATAGAGTGTGTCCCTGTGCTGAGGAGGTGCTAACTTCCTCTTGGTGTTGCACCTGGACCAACTGCTCATCTGCATTAGATGGGAGGAGGAATGAAAAATGGAGGACATCAGAGGTGTCAGAGGTGGGGTAATTGGAGTTACAGTCAGTAAACGAATGTTACAGAATTAAGTCCAATTTCTATTGCAATTTTATTCCTTTGTAGGGTGATTTATTTTACTGTTCATGCAAAAAACTGAATTCTCCAAGTACCAAGGTGATATACAATGCCTTGAAGGAGTATTAATTTCCTGTGAACGTTTTTACGTTCTGTTGTCTTACAACCACAAACTTCCATGTATAAAATAGGGATTTTATGTGATGGCCAATACAAAGAAGGGCAAAAGTGGAGAAAAATAGTTAATGCTCTTCAATATTTTCCCAAATAAAAATGTAACAACTGCAAACACGTCAGACAGAAAGAGCAAGGAAAGCATTAATCAGAGATGAAGCCAAGAGGCCTATGGTAAACCTAAAGGAGCTGCAGAGACCCTGAAGGAGCTGCAGAGATCCACATCTGCAGTAAGGGAATCTGTTCTTAGGACATTGGTCATTTACTCCACAAATATGGCCTTTATGGAAGAGTGGTAAGAAAAATTTCATTGTTAAAGAAAATAAAATTAAACTTTTCTTGCCTTTAAGCAAAAGCTAAAAAAGTTTTCCCTACAGATCACCCTGAGCACACCGTCCCCATGGTGACAAATGGTGGTGGTTGCATGATGCTATTGGGATGCTTTATTATAGCAGCTACAGGGCAGCTGGTCAGAGTTTTTTTTATGGAAGATGGACAGAGCTGAATACAGGGTGATCCTGGAATAAAACCTGTTAGAGGCAGCAAAAGACTTCAGAAAGGTGGTGGAGGCTCACCTACCAGCACGATGATGACCCTAAACATACAGTCAAAGCTGCGGTGGAATGGTTTAATGCAATACAGATTTGTCTATTAAAATGGCCCAGTCTAAGTCCTGACCTACATCCAGAGAGGACTGTATGGCAAGTCTTGAAAATTGCAAGTCACTTTTTGTTCAGTATCACTGGGCTTGAACTATCTTACAAAGATTAAGGGGCATAGATTTCAGCACCCAGTAGAGACACACCACAAGGTGTTTTATTTAGTTTTCGAGTCAAGATTGTGGGGGACCTGTAATATGTCTGGACCCCGCCAGACATATTACTGTCCTAAGGATATCTGCATGTGTTTAGTAGAAAAAATTAAACGAGTATGTGTCATACTTTGATGTTGAGCTGGACCTGAACACAAGCAGGAGGACAACAGAATCAAATCAGAAGTTGTTTAATGAAAAGAAAGCTAAAATTCCATGAATATGGAAGTGAATCAGCATTCAGAAGCATCTCATAACCTGGTTTAAGAATACTAGTCTTCAGATTCAGTCCTCAAAGGACCTGAATCAAGTAAGTGGGTGATGAGCAGGCCTCTGAAGAGCCAGGTGCAAAGCTGAGGAGGTAACTCAGCCATTAAAATCATCTTTTTTAGAGCAAGGACACCTCTGAAAGTTATAAGGTTCTGGCCCTTGAGGATTGGAGTTAACACAACTCCACCTAGGAATGAACACATATACATGAATACCACAAAACTGGAAAACAAAAATGATTAAGGTCAAAATCCTTAGGATCATGAGAGGACAGTCCTGAATCCACATCTAAAAGTTGTGATGATTAAACCATATCCAAAGTGCCCTTTTACTGAAAGTCACGATATTAATGGATTTCAGATAAATAAGGAACATGCTGACTCTCCACAAACACGGATAAGTCCAAGTCATCACGTCTCTGTACAGCCACTGCGTCGAACCATATCTGTGTGTCCTTTATGTCTAATCTGTGGCAAATGATAAAGCCAAACACATGTTCTGGGTTTGTTGTCAGAGGTTATCGGGCTTAACTGTATCTACTAAGAACTCACCAAGGTCAGGATGAGGTTCATCCTGAAACTCTTCAAGTTCCCAACTGCTTTTTAGATGCGCCTGATGCTGTCTTGAAGTCAGCACGGGACACGCAGTCATAACATTTGGGTTGGAGTCTTCCAACAGACATAATTGAGCACAGCTTTAAAAGCAAAAGCTGATAATATTCAAAATGACTGCTGTCATCATACCCAAGTGAGGGAACATTCACTGCTCTATATTTGGTCATTTCTCCTGGCTCAATGACGTCACCGAAGCATTTTTTAGTGCAGGCACATGTGTCGTTTCAGTCTCACTTTCAGTAAACTCTGTGATCACCTTGCCTTTGCGTTCCACAGGCCTTTCAGTTAGAACACAAAGAGGGAGCTGGGCGTTAGTGCACGAGAAAAGCCCCAGCTTTGCCTTCTTAAAGAAAGCAGAGGTTTAGGTCTTTCACTTCCACACCATTGTTATGCTAAGGCTCAGCTTTGGAATAAGAGTGAACCATTAGCATCTGAAGAAGAGCCAACATCTGAGGGAAACATGTCTTTAAGGCCTCAAAGAATGGAATCAATGCTGCCTCTCCTTCTCATTTTCTTATTCTCTCGCTCCCTCACTTGTTCCTCAACTCAACTCTCATCCCCAGCCTTTCGAAGGCCAATTCTTTCAATCACTTTCCACTGTCGGTTCTTTTGGCGCCGAGGGGGATAAGAGATGTTCATGTGTGGAAGGGTGGGTGGAGAGGCAGATTAAGAACTTAAGAAATGGCCCTTTAGAAATACTAAATATCTCTAAATCAAAATGGTTAATTCATCGCAGATTTTTATAGGCTGGAAGGATTCAACTTTATAGGAGCAACTCTTATTTGTGCGGACTTGAATGCAACTGACAATCAATATTTAGCACAGCAGATACAAGAAACAGGTCAGACAGTTTCTAAATGTTCACATACCTTTCACAGAAATTTTTAAGGTGAATGTGGAAATTTACAGCTGGCAGCAGATGTTTGTTTCCAGCTGTCAGCAGCAGTCAGTGACATGAGGTATTAGGATACCCAGCTGTTGTCATGTCTCAGCAAGCAACTTCCAGGGAATGGTGAGTATTAAAATAAGTACGTGTTGCACTCTTAGTTTCTCCTGATTCCATGTTAAATTGCATGAGTGGAGGCCATTGTCCAGAATTTGAATTATTGTTCCCTTCAAAATCTTGAAAAAGAAATCATATCCCTTAAAAATTAAAGACATTTTCAGAGATTTTGAGAGAAACACGGCAAAATAGTAACATGCAGAAAAAAATGGATATATGGCAGGTGAACCTTCACTCTTGTTTCAGGTCTGCAGGTTGTAACAGGTTTTTAGCTGCAACCATGTTCCCATCAACTCTGACCAGTTTCCCAGTCCCTGTTGAAGAAAAGCACACCCACATATTGATGCTATGTTTCACTAGAGGGGATGGTGTGTTCAGGGTGATGTGTAGTGAACTAATTTCAGCCGATTGTTTTATAACATAACCTTGCATTGAAACATCTCCGCAGCTTTATTCCTGACCTGCATGCTGCGCTCCTTGGTCTTCTTGATGCTTTTTGTTCACTAATATTCAAGCTGCAGAAGGACTACCGCTCAACCTGGATATGTCTTGGTTAAGGTGCGCAAAACCAAAAGTAGGCCAAAGGCAAAGCACACTTATTCTGTACATGAATTCACCTTCTAATGTGAGCTTTCAGTCAGAGAGACTTTCATCAAAGCATACAAAGTACAACAAAGAACAGGTAGGTTCAAAACAGGTCAGTACAACTCTGATCATTGGCAGTATACAGTACACCTTTGTACAATCATCTGATTAAAGCAAAGCATTCTGGGAGTTGTAGTTTTGTGGTTCAAAATGCCACAGAGGAATGTGTCACAGTGAATAAAGAAAGACAAAAACAATCAAACAAAAAAGCACTTTTCAAATACAGTGGTATAGTAGTCCTGTGGTAAACAGGGCCTAGGAAAGTCATCCTAAATGAGGTATCCCCAGATTCACAATAAACCTGACTACAAAATAGAGCAGAGAGCTATGAATGAAGGGGTATCAGACGAGGGCTGTCATGAATCATCGACCACAGGTTCTACAAAAAGACAAACAAAAACAAAAACGATATACTGAATTACAACATAACACTCATGTCAAAATCCTTATTTAGGCCCATAGGTTGAAGAGCATTTAAAGTGTAAATCCAATAAAGCTCCTTTTAGCATAATTTCAAATCTGTATCTCTCCCTCTTGGCAAATTAATATGTTCAATGCCCTGAAAACGTAAAGAGGAGACAGGATTGGAGACCTCACTGACATTGTGGGCTACTGGATAATTTACATCATTACATCTAATAGAGCTATTATGCTCACTAATTCTTTGTCTCAATATACGTGGTGTTTTACCTACTGTATATATATCTTATCAAATGGACATTTTACTAAATAGATGACATTTTCTGTACTACGGGCTATGTGTGATGAATCCCTTAACAGAAATGCTTTTGCCTGATCTAGGATGTCTAAAAGCCTGAGTTCTCCATGTGTTGTGATACTAGGCACAACGGCCACATGGATGATTGCCATCCTTAAGAGGAGCCAAGAGGGTCTGCTTAGGGCTTGCCTTGATATTAGCCCACACTACCTCATTACGCAGATGTGGGCCTCACATTAAAAGGTGAAATCATGTACAGAATAGGTGTGCTGAAATCCTCTGGTTGGCCCTGTTCACTAATGTTCCAAGTAGCTGGGTCTAGAGCTAGACTTATTCTGAGATTAAATTACACAGAGTTTTTCCACCAAAGGAACTCTCGTTCTTGAACTGTTTGGTGCGCATGCCTTCAAACACTGATGTTTTGTTGAGTACGGATGTGCGCACTTGTTATTTCTATTGTCTTCAGATTCGACACGCCCACGTGTGACGTTACAGTTCACGCAAGAGAACCAAGTATGCTGTGGTGCCTGAGTTGAACCAGAGTTCATGCTCTGGAACCTCTTTTTGTCGGTGGAAACGCACATCATCAGTTCGAAATAATGTTCGGAAACCGGAACTGGCTCCGGACCACGTTGGTGGAAAAGGGATAACATGGGTAGACTTTGGTTACCAATTAGTGTATTTATGACGGTAGTTGGTTGCAGAGTAAAATGAGGGTGCTAAACACAAGTGTGAAACCCACCTTTGACATTTTTATCTGTGAAAGGTAAAATGAAACCACACATTATTTTCCTTTCACTTCAGCAAACCAATAAAATACACTTTACTAATGCTAATAACGATTTAAGCTTCAAAGTGTGTTTTCTCACAGTGAAGCCAATTTATGCTTATCATTCCCTTTATAAGCAATCTGAAAAGGTCTTCTCCTGGACAGACTGAGCACAGAGAAAGATGAGGTCTGGGATGTGAAACCTGCAAGAAAAAGAACACAATGAAACACCTCTCATGACAAAATTAAAACTTGTAAACGAGCTCGAGTTGTAAAACCAGATCCTCACAATGTGGTCACTGGAAATTGTACTCATTGTTTTTGGGTTGATCGCACAGTTTTTGTCATGTTGATCATTTCAATAAACTTCAGAATTTTTTAAAAACAAGAGTTAGGTACACAAGTTTGAGTTTATTATGGATGTTCTCTAACCCACAGAGTCAGAATTACATATACAGGCTAAAGGTTTTGTACCTTTAACAAGCTTCTGGTATAATTCCAGCTGGATATTTCACCCCTCTTCTTATGCATGTTTCTAGATCAGAAACAGCTTTGAACATGAAGATATTTTGTCATATGCAAGTGGTCACCATCCATACCAAAAAATCTGTTATCTGTGTTTTCTGAAACAGGAATGAGGGAATAAACTTGCAATAATTAACTGTTTGCGCTGAACACCTGAGAAGATGATGGACCAAGAAAGAAGCTCTGGTAAAAAAAAAATGATGCAATAAGTACAACTGTAGTTTTCAGGCCTCAACGTGGGTGTGCCAAATGCCACTGGAGAAAAATGCATTCAGACAAGACAAAGATTAAGCTATTTGGCCACAATAAAGAAAAGCACGTTTGGAAAGAGTGAAGGCAAGGCTTTCAAATGTAAGAACAATGTATCAACTGTCAAGCATGGTGGTGGCAGCATTATACTAAGGGTCTGTTTCACTGGCAGAGACAGTGTGCAACACACAAGGTGGATGGAATAATAAAGACAGAAAAATACTTTTAAAAATACTTCACAAGAAAGCAACAGGTAGGTGGGTTAAACTTGGACACAGCCAGGTGTTCTAACAGGACACAAATTTCCAAACACACATTTAAGCTGGTTTTGGAATCCTAACAATAAACTTATGGAACACCTTCCCCAAAGTCCCGACCTCAACAATACCAAAAACTTGTAGATATGCTTAAAAGCAGGGTCTTAGCCAGGAAAACAATCAATTTAAATGAACCTTAATATTTCTCATCATGAGAGTGATCAAATATTCAGCCAGAATTATGTCAGAAACTTCTTAATGGCAACAAAACGTCTGTGATTTCTTCACAAATTGCTGAGGAACGTTTATTTAAAAATTAGTGGGGCGGATCTCTTTATTTGAATCTTTGAGTACAGCTTTAACTGTGTGGCTTAAAGAAAACCCTCAAATGAATTCATGCATGTGCACTAATTCTTGTTTTTAGAAATAGTGAAGCTGTATAGTCTATTATCAGTCCAGACAAAAAATAGAACAATTGAAATGCATCTTTAAAAAAACCCACATTAATATGACATGCTGATGATGACTGTACTGTATATAAACCTTCGACGGGAGCTGTAAAGTCATATTATCTCGTCTTTAGCTGTGATTCAAAGCAGATTTCAGAACCTGACACTCTGTAATCACAATGAGGGAGAAACTTAGCTATGAGTGTGTTCATGCCTGTTATCAGATCAGCTTGATAAAGTCAGTGTCAAGGTTTGTTTTGCAAATCAGTGCAACCACATTTTATCTACAGCCTGCATTTAACTTTTTCAGATTGAGCACTGTATTGATTGGAATGTCCTGAATAGAAATGGTGTCATTTAATCAACCTCTTCTTTGATCAATGCAATGAAATCTAGTTAGTATCATGCCTCAGAGGGGGGGCTGCTAAATCACTCTATATGAGGTCCTACTTTGAAGTGCACTTCTGTGTAATGTCTTCAAAGCTTTAACAAGTCAAGCTTAGCAGAAAGAAAGTCTCAGGCAAGTGGAGCCTAATCTGTGTGGAACAATCATGTTACCTGGATATATGAATGTGGTATTATATTAGCCATGAGCCGCACATGGTTGCAGAGCCTGTTTTAGGCATTAGCAAGCTAAGCTGGTGCGTAGGGCCTCCAGGCCAGCAGAGGGTGCATTTGATTTGTCCAAAAAGCTGGAGCTCCTCAGGGAATGATGTCAGACCTAAGGAATTTCTTGTGACAAATTGAAAAAAACAGAGATGTTTGCTCCTTTTTGTGGTATTAAAAAAGATATTAAATGGAAAAAGATGATTTCTATTTCCATTTATTTATATATACATAAAATAATAATCTTCACTGAGGGCAGTGTACCAGAGTCAAAGTGTACCAGAGTCAAATTCCTTGTTTGTGTGCACAACCTTGGCAATAAAGCTGATCCTGATTCTGATTAGCTACAATCCAAGACAGGTCAGTTGACTGAAATGGCCATTCTAGCAGTTTTACTTTCTTTCTCTGAAACCAATTATGGGTTTGGGACGAATGTCTTGCTTGGAAATCGGCACTCATTTTCTCTTAAGGTTTTTATTAAGATTCTCCGGGTACAAGTCTCCATTTATTCTTTCTTCAATAATATGATGTCTGACGGTACAATATGTTGTAAGTTAGCCCACACCATGATGTTCCCACCTGCAAACACTTTTATGGCGTGTTGTTTTTGGGTTGCTGTGAAGAACCATTCTTCGTCCAAGTTTGTTGTGTGAAATAACATCCAAAGTTCATCTAACTTTATTCTCCAGGTATTTTACTGCCTTGCCCAAATCTTCTTTGGTAAACTACAGGGGTTGGACAATGAAACTGAAACACCTGTCATTTTAGTGTGGGAGGTTTCATGGCTAAATTGGACCAGCCTGGTAGCCAGTCTTCATTGATTGCACATTGCACCAGTAAGAGCAGAGTGTGAAGGTTCAATTAGCAAGGTAAGAGCACAGTTTTGCTCAAAATATTGAAATGCACACAACATTATGGGTGACATACCAGAGTTCAAAAGAGGACAAAATGTTGGTGCACGTCTTGCTGGCGCATCTGTGACCAAGACAGCAAGTCTTTGTGATGTATCAAGAGCCACGGTATCCAGGGTAATGTCAGCATACCACCAAGAAGGACGAACCACATCCAACAGGATTAACTGTGGACGCAAGAGGAAGCTGTCTGAAAGGGATGTTCGGGTGCTAACCCGGATTGTATCCAAAAAACATAAAACCACGGCTGCCCAAATCACGGCAGAATTAAATGTGCACCTCAACTCTCCTGTTTCCACCAGAACTGTCCGTCGGGAGCTCCACAGGGTCAATATACACGGCCAGGCTGCTATAGCCAAACCTTTGGTCACTCATGCCAATGCCAAATGTCGGTTTCAATGGTGCAAGGAGCGCAGATCTTGGGCTGTGGACAATGTGAAACATGTATTGTTCTCTGATGAGTCCACCTTTACTGTTTTCCCCACATCCGAGAGAGTTACGGTGTGGAGAAGCCCCAAAGAAGTGTACCACCCAGACTGTTGCATGCCTAGAGAGAAGCATGGGGGTGGATCAGTGATGGTTTGGGCTGCCATATCATGGCATTCCCTTGGCCCAATACTTGTGCTAGATGGGCACGTCACTGCCAAGGACTACCGAACCATTCTTGAGGACCATGTGCATCCAATGGTTCAAACATTGTATCCTGAAGGCGGTGCCATGTATCAGGATGACAATGCACCAATACACACAGCAAGACTGGTGAAAGATTGGTTTGATGAACATGAAAGTGAAGTTGAACATCTCCCATGGCCTGCACAGTCACCAGATCTAAATATTATTGAGCCACTTTGGGGTGTTTTGGAGGAGCGAGTCAGGAAACGTTTTCCTCCACCAGTATCACGTAGTGACCTGGCCACTATCCTGCAAGAAGAATGGCTTAAAATCCCTCTGACCACTGTGCAGGACTTGTATATGTCATTCCCAAGACGAATTGACGCTGTATTGGCTGCAAAAGGAGGCCCTACACCATACTAATAAATTATTGTGGTCTAACACCAGGTGTTTCAGTTTCATTGTCCAACCCCTGTATAAACAACCTTCAACAACCTTTGCTTTTTCTTTAGCGGTGGAGGCTTGAGCACTAAGTGTTCACTTATAGGCCATGTTGAAGCATGGCCTAAATAATAACAGGTTTCAGCTGGTTTCTTGGCTCTCTGTACTTTTTTTTACACTTCATTTTCTTAATGTGTTTAATTTGTATTTCCTGTGTCATTATTTTTTTTTTTCCTATTTTCTCATGTTGAAAAAATTTGCTTTGATTTCTTCGCATGTGCGGACTACTTGGGTTGTTGCCGAATTCTGGTTTAAATTTCATGTCAGTAGAAATAATAGAAATATATTTTGTGAGAAGAATGTTGACATGTTCAATGCTTATTTTGCCCTCTGTATGTAAAACAGTTCTAAGTAATTGTGAAGCAAAATCTGCTTAGAGTCCCATACAGGCAGAAACAGAAGTCTGAACTCTGGATTTGCTGTTTCTCCGGCAGGACAGCAGCTGGTCAGTAGGGTCATCTTTCTACACAGATCACTCTGGCTGGAATCCTAAAGATGCCTCTCCTTGATCACAACTGGATAAGGAACAGTTAAAATCCTAGAAAGAGAACAACTTTAACCAAAAAATCTGAAACTAATACCAAGAAACGCTGAGTCACTTGACTTTGGCCGACTGAGAGAGATTTCTGTTCAGCTCACAGCTGGCTGTTGACACATCACAGCACAGTGGTTTGCAAAGGGATATCAGCAATGCCATCACCCACAGCGTTGTGAAGCCAACTGTGTTATAAACACATGACTCTAACAGGGCTCTTTGGTAAAGCCTTGGTGAATATTGTGAGCCATTCGGGGAACGAGAGAATGACTAAGTCATGCACCTGCCCCTCCGTCAGGAGAACAGCAGCAGCACGCTGACAGGAGGGAAAGAGGGTGAGAGGTCTGCATGAAAAAAAGGAATTTCCAAGGATGGGGAAGATGTTGTGAAATCATATTGCGCATGTGGCCAGCACAGCTGCAGAGGGAGTGAATTGCTCCATGTGTAACAGCATGAATCACTCAGAGTTCCTCAGAAGTCAGATCACACTTTCAGTTCTCTCTCTCTCTCACACACGCACGCCCGCACACACACACATCTCCCTCCCTCCCTGCCCCATCCTCTGTTTTTCATACCTCACCTTCCTTATCACAGGTGCAAGCGGTGAAGTAAGCGCACTAGAATTGGCCACATGTGGAGCATCCCCACGCACAAAACACACACAGATAACACACGCCTCAGTGATCACAATGAACAATGCCAGAGCCATCCAAAGTGTCCTCATCAGCATGAGATCATGTGGCGTATTTAACACACATCGCTTACACACTTCCTCCTCCCGGCCCTGCCGCTGCTGCACTCCGGTGCAGGTGGCTGGCTGCTGTAGCCGGAGCAGCATTCCAGCTCAGTTGTTAAGTGACATCTCCTCTGTAGAAGTGTCCTCATCCTCAGCCAGGAAAAGCCACATGACTCACAGGGTTCTTTACCTGATGTGGATCCTGTTTAGGTTTCGGAAACACTGCTCACAAGAATACTTTACTGCTCATTGCTGCAGTTGAAGGCAATGCAAAGAAAATTGATCACAAATAATGAATGAAATGTGGATTGTTGACATACATTGTTTACATTGTCTGTATGTACAGGGCTTCAAAAGTTTTAATCATACTTCCATTTATTTATTTTTTTTAATGTCACATCAAACATAAGTTTAAATGGAAATTAACCTAAAAGGGATTTTATGGGATGAACTAATGCAGGCATCCGTATTTAGCCCACTGAGTCAGTACTTTGTAGAACCACCTTTTTCTGCAGATATAGCTTCAAGTCTTTTAAGTCTCATCTCTACCAGCTTTGCACATCTAGACGCTGAATTTTTGCCCATCTTCCGAAACTGCTAAATTTTGGTTAAACTGGTTTAAGAGTGTCTGTGAACAGATTTTGAATTAAATTCAGGCCTAGAGTTTGATTGGTCCATCACTCATGGATATGTTTCTATCTAAACCAGTAAACCTGACCCTAGTTTCGATTGTGATTGAGCAATAACAATGATTCAGAGCTAAATTCCTTTGCACAACGAAGAAAAAAAAAAAACCTGTGATGGCATGTGGGTTGCTGATCCGGTGCACCTTTAAAAACTCGGAAAGGGTGTTGACGTCTTTATGTGTCAAAACTATGGCTTCTGATGCAAACGTGACAGCTTTAAAATGTGTCTCTAATTGAAATGCTAAATACACCCAGATTTGGGCGCATAGAATTAGGTTGCCCTGCAGGGCAGCCATGTCACCCAGTGTCCCTAAGGACTGGTCAGTGCTGCTCTGTGTGGTCCAGTCTCCCCCTTCTTCCTCCCCAAACAGAGGAATGATGTTAAGGACTCCTTCGTCTCCTTGATATCAGGACTGCTGGAATGGAGAGAGAGTGCTACAAGGAAAGGGTGGGGGTCCGGGTGGAGAGCTGGATCTCCTTAGTTGCCAAGCGAACACCATATGGGTAGCTCACTGGTGTTACTGGGGCCCCAGGGCAGTTCCCAGAATTCACATGATAATGAAGCCCGGGGCCATTCATGGTGCTGGCCTAAAGCTGGGGCTAAGAGCTTTTGATAGCCCTCAGCAGCCTGTAGGCCTGCCCACCCCAGGCCCGGCCAGCTTTCCTGCCAGGCACAAACCACCTGTTTGATTTTCCCAGGGCCCTGCCACTGTGGAGGGAGAGAGGAGAAAGAGGGAGCAGGGTGGGGGACAGCAAAGGAATGTCTCCCTCTTACTTTGTCACTGAGTGTGTACTTCCCATTCACTTCCTCTTTATAATCCAAAAGCCCACCGCTCACGTGCACGCACACACACACATACAAATGACATGTGCAGCCTAAATGCACATATAAACACACCCCCGCTGACCCAAGCGCGGGCTCTTTTGCCCTTTGTTAAACTCCCCAAAAACAACCCAAGAAGGAAGAAGAATGAGGTTTAAAAGTAGGGCACCTTCTGCTACATCAAAGGTTCATACAAGCAGATTCCTGGATGAGAGCCTTCTGAAAAAAAGCAGGACACTTGTCTTAACTGTGTGTTTGTCTACCATACGTGGGAACCAGAGAAGGATCTTCTCTGGGCAGCCAAATGGGACAGGGAGACTGGCAGTATGGGGGAGACACCAGACCAAAGCCAGAGGTAGGGGGAGGAGGGGATGAGGAGACCATGGTACTGATGGGTGGGAACAAGGATAAGGGATGAACCTTATGATTCCTGCAGGGGAGGTCAACGTACAGTATGTTTACAGGAAGGACACATTCCTTTACCGTGAGAATGGTTTCTCGATGCTAAGAAAACAACCCGGGAACAGACAGGGCAGATGGCCTGAAGTTACAGTATAGGAGAACAATAGTTCTGTCATTGAGGTTGGAACATTAAAAAAGTTTAGGTTAGATGAATTTGGCTATGAGGCACAGAAAAATGTCATTTGCATACAAAATGCTGGCTGAATGTGTGCTTTATTCTCTGCAAGGATTCTCTGGCAGAATATTTCCTGCTGCAAAGTCACGTCAACAGTAGCCAAACACACGCTCACAGGTGCGCAGGTGTGATGCCGTGTGCTCTGCAGCCACTTCCAGTTCCCAGTGCAAAGGCGGGGCAGCGTTCCTACAGTTTAACCTGAAATGCTGCTTTGCTGGGGGCTAAACACCTGCACTATGCTGACAGGGTTTCAGAGAATGGATTGGGTGGGAGGCACGAGTTAGCTGCCTGCACCTTTACCTGAAAGGGTTTCTGGTTACTGCAGTTCCCCGGCTGAGCTGCTTCTCTTTGCAAACAATTCAGGTCAGGTGTATGGGGAACATAGGCATAGAAAAACATTACAATAACCTTCTCCTGTGACAAGAACACACACATCTACACCTGTTGCACCTGCAATGCCTCATGTGGGAAGCATGAATAGATTCCCACACCCAAGTAAATTCACTTCCTCCACAGCTTTGACAAACAGAAACAACAAACAAGAGGGAGGGGGAAACTGGAGGACGTTCCAACCACAGCTGGTCCAGCAATGGGCTGTTGAGGTGGGACTCAGGCGTCAAGAGTATCGGGAGAAAGAAACAAAAACTCCCCAAGGCTCAAATAACTTGATTATACCGGCACCACAATCAAAACAAAAGTGGCAGCCCCAATCTGTTCACTGTCAATGGCGGCTCTCATTTGTCAAGCTTATCCAAGAGGTTGGTTCTCAGGCGACTTGCACAATGCCCGGTGACAAACAGGAGGGCTCTCCTTTTTAGCCCTGCCTGCCACCGGGAAGCCCATCTGAAGTATTAATCTTTTGGTGGAAGAGTGGAGGAGAGGGCTCAGCCTAGCCGGGCCATTGTCCCCAGGCCTGGGCCCTCTGAATAGGGCTTTGTCAGTTCACCAGCTGCCACTGTCCACGCTCCGCAAATGGACTTTGGCTCCCATGTCCCCCTGGCCGTGCTGACTGGACGCCTCTGTGCAGCTGTGGGGATGTGCGAATGTGTGTGTGATGGGACGGAGAGAGGTCAGGTGACAAGCCATTTGTCTCATAACACAGAGACACACACAAATATGTGGCTAAAAGCAGGACCTTGCTTGTCATTTCAAAGCAGGAAGTTCAGTTGTCAAGGAGTTTCAGGAACAACAGAATGAATGCCTGTTTTTGAGTTTAGTGTCATCCGTAAAACATGACTATAAAAAAATCAAATTTTATCTTAGAAGATTTGAAAAGACTCAAAATCTGTTTACATAAAAAATTAAAAAAGATATTTATCCCTAATTATGCCCATCTAGTCTAACAATCATGTTGGAAGAGTAAATTAGAAATGGAGTGAGAACAGAAGAGCCTATTTATTTGTTCCCCATCTTCCTCTTACAGCAGGGGGCAGCTGGCCAACAGCAATCAGCTCTGTCCCCCATAGACATCCTCTGGCTACCAGCTGGGAACAGCTGGCCTCTCCTTCTGCTACCAGCAGAACCAGTCTCTGCTGGAAGCCCTGCAAAGGAGAAGGCCTCATAGCATGTGACAAACAACCAGCGTTCACTCACAGACAGGCCGTGCTAACGAAGAAGGCTCATTAGGCTTCATTTACAGTTTCTATACAGGTGCACCAATTGTTCGGTATAGGAGGGGAGGTACAGCCTTTGGTTTCCTTGGAACAGATGTCCACCTCTTCAGGTTTTATCTCCAGTTTCCCCATCAGCATCTCTGCAAAACCTGCATTGGCTCCTCTGCCAGGCCACAACATGACGCTGATGACAAGCTGTTGCTATGTTTAAACAGCTCGGTGGAGGGGGTGAGGTGGGACTGTTAAATAGTTGCTAGTTGTGCAGGGGGTGATGACCGCTGGACGGAAACAAGGCTCTGGCGTTATTAGATTTGCTACAAGCCGTAACACTGTCTCCCATTGTGTCTCCCTCCACCCTTGTCCTCCCCCCAAGCCCCTGAACAGAGCGAGAAAACTCCAAGTCTTCCCTGAGCGCCCCCCTTACCCCCAACCTCCACCCAGCACACACATGCACAAAAACATGCACACTCACCCCCAACTAAAGCTCTCTCCAGGCAATTGCCACTGGAGTGGAAAGTATTCCAGAGCACAATGCCCATGCTCTCAATGGGTGCTTTAGCATGCCACCAGTGCGCTGTCACCAGCAGATGGGGAGCTAATTAGAAGCCATTAAAGCGCTTTGATAGTGTGTGTGGGAACCAGGCAGAGGGCAATGGCCACAGGGTGTAAAGGAGGGGTGAGTTTGGGTCCAGAGAAAGAGATACAGAGAGATGAAGGTGGCCAAGGACGCACAGCAAAGGACACCTGTGGGGCTTCAAGGATCTCTGCGAAGTTCCGGCAAGCACCAGCTATCAGATGGTAGATAGTGGCCTTGTAAGCTACGCCTGGCTCTCAGGGAAGGGCATGCATCCATCCGCCAAGTCTGCCTGTCTGAACACAGGGAAAACACCCAACAGGCTGCAGCAAGGCTCCAGTCGGTCTGCCCTGCCAATGACACATCTCTAAACCAGGGCTCCCACAGGAAGTGAGTCCTAACCACTGGTCTTCAGTCATTACAGGGCCCTGGGCTGCCCATGGAGCTGCCAGTTCAGACAAGGAATCCCAGCACAAATGTGGAAAATACACACACACAGTTTTACAAACATCCACGAACTTCCTGCACTTGTACCTGCTGCTGATGCATATCAAATGTCACCATTCAATCATCGTTCAGATGTCACACTGCCGTGTATTGTATCTGACACCATGCTCACCCCTCCCCGTCCCAAATGAGCTCCTCCACACACACCTGCACACAGGTGTGATCATTATCGAGCAAACAGGAAGAGCCTGACTGGGAACTGGAAACTAATCCCACAGCTGTGAGGAGATGACCTATGTGTAGGAGCGTGTGTTAGTGGAAATTGTTGAAAACTTCTCCTCTCATAATCAAATTCTTTTACAGAGCATATCTCAAAAGTATAATGCATCGAAGAAAAGGATTTTTTCAAGTACTTTGCTCACTTTCATGTTTCAGGAAGCAGTACGAGCACTACACATTGTTCTCACAGCAATAAAAACAGCAGCAAAA
Organism: Crenichthys baileyi; assembly: GCA_036173005.1. Classification (NCBI taxonomy): domain Eukaryota; kingdom Metazoa; phylum Chordata; class Actinopteri; order Cyprinodontiformes; family Goodeidae; genus Crenichthys; species Crenichthys baileyi. The sequence goes on along the minus strand of JAHHUM010001344.1, from coordinate 62,674 downwards.
GTGTCAAGCATTGCTGGAATGTCCTATTTCCTATGAGTGAATTCCTGCACCAACTTGGCTTCCTGTAGTTCGCTTTTGTAGATCTTTACTTGCAGCAGCGATAAAAAGGGCGTATCAGCTAAAATGTTTCCCCTCCACCAAATAAAACAATTTCTACTGAGAAATACTACTGGGAAAGAGTTTATATATAACCAAAACACACAGTGTGCTGTAACTGAACACAAGTATTGCCTTTATGCTGTTTGATGCAATATGTGATGTTGCAACAGCGCTTCCACAAACAGTAGCCTGTCGTGGCGGCAGAGCACAGTGCGATAATCAGCTCACATATGAGGAGTCCGCGGGGGAAAGGAATTCAGTGTCTGTGATGAGGGAGCTGGGAGAGGGGTACTGACATTCTGTCAGTTAAAATCAGGAGCTAATATGTTTCACTTTTCTTTTCCCTCCTCTGCCTCTCTGCTCTGTCTTCCCTCTCTCTCCCCTTGCCTTGATGTGCTGTAAACAGGCTAAAAAGGGCCCAGCTGTGTGGAGTTATTGTTGGTGTCAGTAGGAAGTGCTGATAGCTTTTGCAGCTGAACAAAAGCTGGATGAGGGGAGTGGAGGGGCACTCCAGACACTGTGGCTCCAGCCTAGATTCTCTCCCACAATCCCTGCACCGCACTCCCATTGTTCTGCCCACCCTGGCCCTTCCCTCCGCCCTGTCAGCTGCGACCTGGGACAGAGGGCAAAAAGAGGCAGAAAGAGAGAGAGGGACAGGGGAAAAAAAGTTTTTAGAAAAGTTTTTACAGGCTACTGGGACAACTCAAAGAAACAGCCAGTGGTTGTTAACTTTGTACATTATCTGTGGCATTCTGCAACAACTGTGCAGATATAAGCAGGGGACTCTTCTCATGTCAAAATCTAAAGCAGTTTGTAACTACTATAAGATGACCAAGATGCATTTAAAGCTCTGCCTAAAACAGCATTGTCAAATGTAGTATACACAAATTTAGAGTTTGCATGTGTTGGAATGTCACAAGATTTTTATTCTGTAATTATTTCAGGAAAAGTTCCTGCATTAATGTCACTAAGCATTATTTGATAAATATGCTAATCTCAACCATTGTTCCATATAATGGGACATGCATGACTTAATTTATGTAAACTGACATAGCACAGATCCTGTAGCAGCAGCAGCATACCAACACCCTGAAAACACATTCTAACCACGGACATAATTATGCATAGCATACAAGTGTATTATTCTAATATCATGTAAAACCTACTGCGTTATTTCTTAAACCAAAATGCTGGCCTTATGCTGCTAGGACAGGCGTTGGTTAGTTTTAACAAAATATTGGGTCAGAAGTTGTGACCCAGCTTGCTGGGTCAAAGAAGAGTCTAGATGGACTGGATGGAGACTAGATGGAGCCTGATCAGATGCTGCGTTCCATTAACTTCAGATGTCGGAAAATGGGAAGCCGGAGTTTACGTCATCTTTGAGTTGCAGCGTTCCAGCTTCCTGCTTGTATTTGTTCGCATTGCTAGCATCTGTAACAGCAGTAACAATAACAGTGATAATAAACACTGTTGTACGCGGTATTTCATGCACACAAACACACCTGGTCTTATAAACACTAAGGAGTAGTACGTGTACTACTGACTAAATGTTACAGAAATAATAAAGAACTGATAGAAACAGTCAAAATAAGAAAGTTTTACTACTATTGATGCGTGTAGCAACTATTTTGAATGCAGAAGTCAGGTATGGTTGTGTTGCCCAAACTTTCCGACTCGTAATTTCCAATTGAAATTTACTACTCAGAGGTCGGAAATACAGACTTCAGAGTACAAATTGAACGCAGCAATTCTTCACAGGCTGCCATTTTTAACTATACAACAACCTGATGAGACTTTTACAGGATTAAAGAAGACATTTTAAAATGATAAATTGTTTTTGTATAACAATGTTGATGTCAGTGGGTTGTGTTAAGCCAGCTTGTTCGCTAAAACTAAAATTAGCCTTTGGCCTGCTAAGTAGTTAGCACAGCTAATGCTAGCTATGGTCAACATTCATACTTTCCTATATTTTAACCCAAATGATACATGTTTAGCATTAATATAATGGCTTCTTTTTTTCAACCCACTCTTTGATGGGCTTGCAGGTAGACATTAGCATCTTAGACCAATTTCTGGGGTATGAAACCTAACCGAGAATACTGAGTTAAACACATAACCCAACTGTATCATGTTAAATTATTCCAGCGCTGGACTGATCCATGTTCTAGCAAAGACTGGGTTAACAAAGTAACCAAAACAGGCTTATTTTACCCCAGTAGGTTTTAGTGTTCAGGCTTTGCTTTATGTAGAATATTTAAAATCAGCAGTGCCGCTTTCACAATTTTGTTGGTGTTTTTAGATTAGTATTACTCTAATGTTTGTGGTAAGGAGATAAGAATGAAGCTTGGGTCGGCAATTAGCCATAAAACTTGTTTCTGTGTTGCTTAAAATACATTTCTGTACATAGATTTAGTACATAAAAACCAAAGAGGCACGACTCTATGAAAAGCTCCATGTTTTTTTGTGTTACATAGGCAATGTTTAGTCTATGTTCTTTATACAGAACTTTGCATTGAGCTTATAAAACTGAGTATAAATAAAATTGAAAATTCCTGCAGATGAAATAAAATGCATGCTTTATGGCTTTATAGCAACCGTATGGACATAAAGCAGTGAAAGTGGGCTGTCTGCAGGAATGCTGCAGTTATTCCCTGTTAAAAAGGCATAATGAGGAGCCTTCCTCCTTTGTTGCCCCGCTGTTAACCGGCTGACAGCGCTTTGCTCCGCAGGTGCGCTGGGCGGTAATCTCATCCCGCTGCTTTAAGGTGATAAATGGAGAAAAGAGAAAAAAAGAAAAAACTCCGGAGCCGGTTTGTTCTCAGGGCTGCTGCTCCTCCACGCAGGTGAATGGAGGAGTTGCAGATAGCAAGCCCTCTTGTTTGAAATCTCCATGGAGACCGCCCGAGCGGCGCCAGGCTGACAGGCGTCAAGGCTCGGATGAATGGGTGACGTCAGCGCGCTGGCGCCTGCCAGTCTGCTCTGGCTTGTTTGGACAATCTGGGAGGAGGAGGAGGAGGAGGGCTCGGAACAGAGCGATGTGATCTGAGTTCGTGTGCACACAAGGCTGAGCACACACTGCAGAAACATGTGAAGGAATCCGTGAAGCTGCTGCTCACACTGGCTCTCCTTCAGCTCAACGCAAAATAGAGACTCTGTGCTTTTTATGAGCATAAAGAAAGCTTTGAGTTTAATAACCACAGATTTTACCCAGAGAGCAGTGACACTGGGATGAATTTTCCAGATCACTAAAACAGATCGCAACGGTCCTATGTCCTGAATGATCAGTTCAATACAGTGTCTGGTACTACCAGCCAGAGCCAGCCCAAAGTTTCACAGGGCTCAGGGCAGAATGTGATATGGGGCCAACTTCCAGTTTTAGTGTTTTCACATTCTGGATTTAAAACAATTTGTGTTATAGTTTATTAGAGAGCCTCCAATGGCTTCCTTTAATTAACTATATCAAAAAATATGTTTTTTTTTAATCCGATCAGTTACGTCACACCATCTACATACTAAATAGCAAGAAAGATAAAACACAAATTGTAATAATAAAAATGTTGTATTTTGTTTGAAACCTGCTTTTTTCTCTTTGACCATTTTTTTTGTTTATTTATTTATTTGCAAAGTTTATTTGAAAACCTTGCACTACCAAGCCTTTGTGTGCACGGGTTTCTACATTTCTACAGAGCGACACAATGAGAATGTGTTGCTGTCATCTTTGGAAGGTCTTCCTTGTAAAAGAGGTCTGTGATCTCAGAGCGGCAAAGATGATTAAACGAAGAAAATGAATGAATAAATCCCAGTTAGAGACAGTTCAGACAAAGCTGCCAGCATTAAAATATTATTTGTAATAGTTTTGTTAAGCTGCTCTGTAACCCTGCTTAGTGAAAAAAACAACATTGTGTTGTTGAGTATAAATTAAAAAGGTATTCCACGGACTGATTTTGCTGAGTGGGAACTCTTTCATACAGGCTTAACAATCTACGGTTTAAAATGGACGATTAGAATAAGAAACACGGCCAGAGAAATGATTTAAAAAAGCTTTTTATTAGGTACTGCCAGACCCATTTTACTGGTACATGTGCTCCGAGGTGGGTTCTCTGTAAAATTTCCACATCATATTTCAATAAAAGTTGTGACCTTTGGGCCAGCAACGTTACCTAAATATCTCCTTTAAAATATTACAAGTAAGTCCTACTGCTTGACAAGAGACTATAAGGGGAAATAGAGACTACTGAATTATATGTAGTGAGGTTTGTGCAGAAGAGACTGCATTGTGAAGCCAGTTATATGAAACACAAAGCTCTATAAAGTTCAGAGTATTTAGGAAATATTGTATAGTTGGATGCAAACGTGTTTGCAAAAATGTTTATTTCAACTTGAAATGGGAAAATTGTTTTATAAAAAAGATCAAGAAGACTTGAATTGTGGGATTTAGGCCATACATTGAGCACATAATAAATAGTTTTTCCCATTCTATTTTCAATGTTGTCTAGTTTTAGTATGTTTGGAGCACGTCGATGACAACTACAGAGTGAACATATGTTAATTATAATAGCATATTGTTATTTATAATAAAGAAATAAATATATAAGACTGTATTAAGCTCTTTTGCCCCAGCATAGCTGTCTAGAGCTGGTCCCTTGCAGCTCAGCCATCATACTGAACAACTCCTGTTAGAAAAAGGTGGTCATTATGATTAATTCCCTACATTTACTGTACCATTGTCTGGCACATCTGCAGTCCCATCAACAATTGTCAAAGGCAAATCTGGGGCGCTGCGGTGGCCTAATTGTCCTTAACCATTCATCCTATTCATTCCGTCCCATCCCACACACATTCTCACAGTGCATGGCCCAGCATTCACCACCCATTGACTGTCCCCAGGCAATCCACACCTGCAGAGTCCCCAAGCCGTGGACAGCTGGATTCCCACATATTACCCATAAAAGACACACATTTGTTTCCATTTGTAACGCCATCCCTCAAACAGATTGTAAATTCCGATAACCAGCCGAGTGCAGACATTGGCTGGCAGCGCGGGTTTGGATCGCCTCTCATTGGCCGTCTTCCTTCGGGACGGCTCGGACACGCCCCCTGAGCTGCTGCTGTCCTATAAAGCCGAGGAGGCTTCCCCATATGGACGTTGCGAACTGTCAACACAGACTTTTCGACATCTCTGAGGAGGAGAAGCCCAGTTTATCTTTTAAACCCTCGCCATCTGTGGAAGCTACAGACAAGATGAAGGTTGTCGGATCTACCTGCGCCCTGAAGAGCAAGGTCGGTGGAGAGATCGGCCTGTCCGAGCAGAGCCTGGCCATCTCCAAGTGCAAGATCCCGCTGTTGGACGAGCAGATGAGCGTCTTCCTGCAGGACATGAACAGCTGCTACAGCAAGCTGAAGGAGCTGGTGCCCACCCTGCCCACCAACAAAAAGGCGAGCAAGGTGGAGATCCTGCAGCACGTCATCGACTACATCTGGGACCTACAGGTCGAGCTGGACGAGCCGGAGAAGAGCCGCCAGCAGCACTCCGTCCCCCGCACGCCGCTGACCACGCTGAACGCAGAGCTCGCCAGCATCTCAGTGGAGGTAAATATCTCCTCTCACGTGTTGCAGACGAGACCTGAGCTTCCCGTAAAGCAGGATCACGTTTGTAATGCTTTTATTGCATGAAAGCAGGTGTGCGTAAAGTTGCCAATCTGTGCGTAAAAGCACCTGAAAACAGATGTGTTTATCGCTGTAACCAACATGCACTCACCAGCTTCTCTTCCTTCCCCTCTGCAGAATGGCTGCTCAGAAGAGAGGATAATGTGCCGCTAAGAGCTGATGGAGCATCTTCCCCATCACCCCAAAAGCGTGCGCCCGCGCAGAAGCAACAAGGCGAACCTGGTGTGACTTCTGGACCACATCGAAATCTAGCGCCTTGAACTGTGTAGGGATGTTTAAAACTCCCAAAATCAAATGCTAGAAAATCAGACTGGACATCCTCCGGCCGCGGTGGACTCTGTCACTCACAGCTCTCGATTCATCCGAGGGCTCTGAGAGCGGTGCATGGTGTCCAGATCTAGAGACTGGGTTAGTCTGGGGGACCAAGACAAAGTTCAGAGCAACCAGCTTTAGTCTGTTGCTTGTAGAGTTTCTAAAGCTTGTGTTTCTGTCATGCTCTTTTGTATTTTGTGTAAATCAGATAAAGAATTCAAACATTTTGTAAAAGAAGAAAAATAATTTCTCAGATTCCTGAGTGACAAACTGTATTGTATATTACAATGCCACAGTATGTGAAGATATTGTTTTCTTACAATGTACATTATTTGCGTTTTTATTAAAACAAGAACACTATTTTTTGAACAAGAATCAGTGTGTTGCGTCTATTTCCGACCAAGAGAAAGATGATGGACTTTAAAGGATGATTACATTTAAAATTTAGATTTGTTTCCATAAATTGACCAATAAAATAAACACTCTTAGTAGGATTTACCGCTACAGCAATATTGGTGTTTTTTTTGTTTGTTTTTTTTTACAAAGGCCTGTTAAGATTTAATGGTGTGAGAGTGAAAACATGTCACTAAAACACCTCACATCTGCCAGAAGCTGTTGTTCAGGCAGCCAGGGCTGGCGATGGATAGTATGGGGCCCTGAGCGGTATTTGATTTTGGGCCCCGCTTTCAGCCACCACAGCAACACCTATATCTCTTAAGCTTTGTCATTTACATGTTGTGCATTTAATACCTTTAGTTTCTTGGTTTTCTAGTGAGCTAACCAGCTGTTTAGCTTGACTATCACATTATTCACGTCGTTTCAATGGCAAAAAATAAATATCGCAGGCAAGGCTGTATCCCTCATTTACTTGTTTAGTCTGGCAGTTTTGTCCCCTGCACAACTTTAATGCAGACTCAGGAGTGAGAGGCATGTTTAATTGGTCATATTAATTGATTTACAGTAATGATGCGCATGAAGCAGATATTTCTCGTGATTACCGATTTTTCAGTTGTTTTCGATCCCCCAAAAAACGTATTCTGCTAAATTTTAAATTTCGTACTCGTAGAACTTTTGTTATCCTTGATAGATGCTCTAATAAAACCTCTTATAGCTCCGACTTTCAGCACGTCAAATACTCATTATGAAAAAGGGAATGCAAACTCTGGGGGAAATTGAAATTTCAAAGATTTTAAAATTTTAATGTCCTATTCCTAAACTTTAAATACCAGTTTAAAATAGACCCAAGCTATGGGAGGGCCAAAACACAAATCTTTAGCATGTCAGATACTTATAATTTATTAACAGAACCAGCTTGGATCTTTTATCCCTTGGGCCAGCTTTGCAGGTAACATCCAACCGCAGCTGGTGGTAAACATAATGGATCATATCCATGCAGTTAAATTGCTCATTTGCCTCTCTGTGGGCCATTAAAGTATCACATTACTTGAGGAAGTGGAGCCCTTGGTAAATACAGGCAGACTTGGTGAAACTTTGAAGCAAAATTACTTCAGTTTAATATTCGATAGGAGTGAAAACGATAGTGAAAGGTTTATAAGGAAAGAAGACAATAATAATCTAAAAGGGGGGCTTGTTTCACGTCATAACACATCATTTAAATGTGTTGTTCCTATATGTTATCACGTAAATCTGCAGCTCTGTTTCGGCCTCCCTCTCTCCCTCAGCGGTTAAAAAACGAGCTTTGGCGAGGCAATTCGCTCTAAGATTTATTCTGTCTCCCTGGTGCAATGTTTTTCCCATTTCCCTGCGGTGCGATGCGCACAGCTGCAGCCCCGGCGCGGCCAGTGTGTGATTGTGTTTGTGTGATAGCTTTGTGCCAAGGGCAGGGGAGGGCGGAGGGGCCCAGACTGAGCGGCGCCTCGGCACACCTGGGGAAGTTCAGGTTAAATAGCTCCACATTCCTCAACACACAGCTGATTGAAACATTAACAAACAGTAATCCGCAGGCCAGGCCGCAGATGGGCTGGGAATTACGCCAAAGACACAGAGAGAGAGAGAAGGAGTTGCTCTCTGGTACAGATTCCCACAGTTCACTCATACGCCATAAGTTGCCTATTAATATCCACACAGAGAAAACAGAAACGTCTCTTTTTTATATTTCAGGAGCTGTCTGCGCGCTAAATTATTTAACATACAAGCTCCTAAGGGCTTTTAACACGCTGCTTCGACAGCTATGCTGTTACCTCCGTCCGCTATTCAGCAGGGATCTACAGCATATGGTCGATAGTAATGATCATTTTTTTATGATTAAGCTGAAGAGAAAACAAATTTCACACCCCTCTTATCATTCTCCTATGATTATTTCCAACATGCTGTGGATGAAATTCTTCATCTGACAATAATTTAAATATCTATGGTAATCCCAAAATACGTGAATGAACCCCATATCACCTCGTTTGGCTCCAGCTTGTATTTTAGCTCCCTCTAGCGACATCATAATGGATTGCACCCCTCATTGGCGCATCACATTTTACGATAAAAAGAGAAACACTGAAGGGAAAACCACAAGAAGACAATAGCTCCCTCTTCTGGTAACATGGCGTCATGTTACCAGACCGGATAAAGCTGGAGCTTTTCTAAATTTACCAAGAATAATTTAAGATAAAAAAATATATATATAACTAAACAATCTTATGATTGGAATCGATCGGTGTTTTCTAAAGTTGGGGTAATTAAGAAATTAAAAAAAAATACAAATTTTTATCTAATTTTACCCTCTACAGGGTACTCGAGGGTTCATGGGAGTTTGCCCAACCAGTCCACATGTGTTTTGTGGACCTGGAGAAGGCATTCAGCTGTGTCCCTCGTGGTGACCTGTGGGGGCTGCCCCAGGAGTAGGAGTCAGGGCCCCTTTATTAGGGGCCATCCGGTCTCTGTACAAGCGGAGCAGGAGTTTGGGCCCATTGCCGACACTAGGTCGAAGCTGTTCCCGTGCATGTTGGACTCCGGGCAGGGTTGCCCTTTGTCACCAGTCCTGTTCATAACTTTTATGGACAGGATTTCTAGGCGCAGCCAAGGGTCTGGTTTGGGGACCAGTGGATTTTGTCTCTTCTTTTTGCAGATGACGTGGTCCTGCTGGCCCCCTCTAGCCAAGACCTACAGCATGGACTGAGGCGGTTCGCAGCCGAGTGTGAAGCGGCTGGGATGAAGATCAGCTAGCTCCTCCAAGTCCAAGGCCATGGTACTCGACCGGAAATGGGGGGTTTGTCCTCTTCAGGTTGGAGATGAGTTCCTGCCTCAAGTGGAGGAGTTCAAGTATCTCGGGGTCTTGTTCACAAGTGAGGGAAGAATGGAGCGGGAGATCGACAGACGGATCGGTGCGGCTGCCACAGTAATGGGGGCGCTGTGCCGGTCCGTTGTGGTGAAGAAAGAGCTGAGCCGAAAAGCGAAGCTCTCGATTAACCGGTCGGTCTACGTTCCTACCCTCACCTATGGCCATGAACTTTGGATCATGACCGAAAGAACGAGATCCCGGATACAATCAGCTGAAATGAGCTTCCTCCGTAGGGTGGCCGGGCATTCCCTTAGAGATAGGGTGAGGAGCTCGGCCATCCGGGAGGGGCTCGGAGTAGAGCCTCTGCTCCTCCACATCGAGAGGAGCCAGTTGAGGTGGCTCGGGCATCTATACCAGATGCCTCTTGGACGCCTTCCTCGGGAGGTGTTCCAGGCACGTCCCACCGGGAGGAGGAGGCCCAGGGGACGGCCCAGGACACGCTGGAGGGACTATGTCTTTCCTGCTGGCCTGGAAACGCCTTGGGCTCCCCCCGGGGGAGCTGGAGGAGGTGTTTGGGGAGAGGGACGTCTGGGCGTCTCTGCTTAGTCTGCTGGCCCTGCGACCCGGTTCCGGATAAAGTGGAAGATGACGAGTACGAGTACTCATTTTAATGTAGACAAGGTTTGTTAAAGTTGAAAGAAATCTGCAATTTTATTTGAAAATCTCACACCGGAAAAATATTTGCACACAATGTCTGCATGCATTTGAAAAAGAACCACAGGCAGGCAATCATGAAAATGCGCCAGGATGGATTCATAACTGCCAGTAATGACAGCAAAACAAAATGCATCTCAAATATTAAAATACTAGCTTGTAACTCCCTTACACGCCGTCAGGAGAGTTGAGCTGTAGTCTGAGAGGGCATAAATCACTTAGATTAACTTTTAACGCCATCATTTCTTAACCTCATGATTTTTTCCAGTGAAGTACTTAGCAAAACGCTCCAGGAAGTTGTTTTTTTTACAGCATTTGGAAGACTCAGTCCTTAGTTAATGCCAACTTAGGCTGCTATTCTTTTCCTTTGATTATGTTTCTAGCACATAATTCTGAATGATTTTGATTATTGAAACAAGACAAAAAAAATGTTTTTTTTAAAAAAAATAAAATTTTTTTTTTTTTAAAAAATTTTTTTTTTTTTTTTTTTTTTTTTTTTTTTTTGTTTTTTTTGTGTTTTTTTTTTTTTTTTTTTTTTTTTTTTTTTTTTTTTTTTTTGTTTTTTTTTTTTTGGGGTTTTTTTTTTTTGGGGTTTTTTTTTTTGGGGTTTTTTTTTTTTGGTTTTTTTGTTTTTTTTTTTTTTTTTTTTTGGTTGTTTTTTTTTGGTTTTTTTTGGGGGTTTTTTTTTTTTTTTTTTTGTTTTTTTTTTTTGTTGGGTTTTGGTTTTTTTTTTTTTTTTTTGGGGGTTTTTTTTTTTTTTTTTTTTTTTTTTTTTTTTTTTTTTTTGTTTTTTTTTTTTTTTTTTTTTTGTTTTTTTTTTTTTTTTTTTTAAAGTTTGTTTTTTTTTTTGTTTTGTTTTTTTTTTTTTTTTTTTTTTTGTTGTGGTGTTTTTTTTTTTTTTGGGGTTTTTTTTTTTGTTTTTTTTTTTTTTTGTGGGTGGGGGTTTATTTCCAAATTTTCCCATGTTTTTTTTTTTTTTTTAAAAAAAAAAATTGTACCCCTTTAGTTCAACATAAAAACAAAAAAAATGTTAGAAAAATCAAATTTTTCGGGGGGGGAAAAAAATTTATTTGGGGGGGAAAGGAATTCCTAATCCAAAACCCAAAATGGGGGAAAATAAATTAAAGGGGGACCCAAAAAAAAATGTTAACTTGATTCCCATTTTTTCACCCTTTTTTTTTGGAAAAATTTTTCCCCAAACCCCAAAAACCCCTTTTGGGGCCAAACCCCCTTAACAGGGCCCCCGGTTAAAAAATGTTTTAAAAATAAAAAAAAACCTTTAAGGGTTTTTAAAAAATTTAAAAAGCAAATTTTCAAAAAGGGGAAAAAAAATTTTGGGGTTTACCCTTTTACACAAAAATTCCCGGTTTTTCTTTTTTGTGGGCCTAAAAAAAGATTTTTATAATTTTTCCAAGTTTTAAAATTTTTATTTGGAAAAAAAAGGGTTTAAGAACCTTCGTTTTTTCAGGTTTTTTCCTTTCGTAAAACTAACAAAAAATTTTTAATTTTTTTTTTTTTAAATTGTTTTACTTTAAACTTAAAATGGGGTTTTTTTAAAAAATGGAAAAAAAAACTAAAAACGTTTTAAAATTTAAACTTTTTAAGGGTGAAAAAATAAGGATATTCTCCACCCTTTTTTCCCCCCCCGAAAAAAGGAAGCTTCCTGGAAAAGGGGGCCCCCCCCCCATCCTTTTTACCCCTGTTGGACTAAACTCCCAACCTAGGGGGGGACCAAAACCCCAACAGCCCGTTTCCTTTTTTTTTAAAATGCTTAAAAAATACCTTGGTATTTTTTTATTGATGCAATGGGTTTAATGGAAAAACCCTCTTCTTGGAAAATTTGGGGGGCTCTTTTGGGGGAATTCTTACCGGTTGGTAATTCCAGTAAAATTTCCCTTTACCCAAAATCTTCCAAAAAGG
>JAHHUM010001344.1:0-50720 GCA_036173005.1 Crenichthys baileyi | reverse complement strand
AAGACAAACTTCATTTAAAAGGGTGGTTTTTAAACACAGATCGGCCATAACGTGCCATCAACGCTTATGCATTTTGATCCTTTAATTAATGAGATTTTAAAGATACATGTTTGACTTTAAGGAGCTATAGGTTTCCCTTTTTGTTAGCTGAAACCGCTAAGGCTAAAAGTGTGACTGGCTGCCATCTTATGATTGATGCCAGATTGGTGCAGTATTAAGAAGCATTAATCCAGAAAGGCTGTTAGTTTCCGATCTACGAAAATAATATTTCCCTAAATGTTATTCTACTAAATGCTTATAAACACCAGCTAAGAATCATTTATCCAGGAAGGTTGTTGGTTTTATTCAAAGTAATATTTCCTTAAATATTATTTTAATATTCCCTTAATAATATTTCCTTAATTATTTTCCTAAATAAAAGGCAGCTAATTAAACACCATTGAGAATTAGTCATCCAGAAGGTTGGTTTATTCAACAAATCGTTCTTTAAAATATTATTTTATTAAAATAACATTTTATCCGATCTTGCAATGTGAATGATTGTTTGAATTATACCAATTATTACCTAAGTTAGTTCTAAGACCAACTTAAGTTCATTTCCAGATTGTTCAAGATAATCCTTGGTTCTCAAACATAAATAACATTGCATGGTAATGTTGCATCACTTTATTGGTCATGGTTTTCAACCATCTTTGACTCACTTGTTCATATTATACATGGTTAGTCTTCCTTATTCTTTCATTTTGCTTGGTAGTTATTGTTGGATTGTTTTAGCATAGTAAAGAGTTTGTTGATTGAAATATGTTTGACTTTGAGTTGACTTATTTCTGTTAAGAAATTCTTGTATTTTAAGAAATTATGTGAATTCATTCGATGTGTGTGCAGAGTTTTGCTGTTCAGTAATGTCAGAGCTTGTCTCGCCCCTTTCACTTTTGTCCTAATACCACCAGCTTTTTGGACTGGTACTCAGGACAACACAGGACAACAGACCGAATTATTATAAAAAAGAAAATTAAAGTATTATTATTCAATAATATAATCACAACATGCGGCTAAGTCGTGGATCTTTGGTAGCCTCTCAGGTTTTCTTCCAGGTCTTCCCTATAAACTGTTCCATCCATCTTCCGATCAACTCGGACCATTTAGCCATGATGACAAAACGCCTCCTCACAGCATGAAGCTGCCACCATGTTTCACAGTTGGGATGGTTTTATCAGATTATTTATTTTCCACCACACCTGATGTTCTGCATTTTGGACAAAATTTCAATTTTCGTCTCATCTGACCAGAGCATCTTTGTCTACATGTTTGATGTGTCCCCTACATGTCTTGAGGGAAACTGAAAACAGAACTTTTTATGATTTTCGTGTCGCCACCGTTTCCATAACGACCAGATTGGTGCAGTGTACGAATAAAACTGAAGTAGTTCTGTCAGCAACTCCCCCACAGTTACCACAGATCTCCAAACTACTTCTCAGATGTATGCTCTCCTTGCCTGGCCTGTTATTTAAGGTGGACAGCCATGTCTTGTAGGTTTGTAGGTTTGCAGCTGTGGGGTACTCTTTTCATTTTATGATAATCAAGTGAACGTTGCTCGGTGAGATGATTCAAGGTTTCTCACTGACCTGTCTGCTGTGTTCCTTGGTCTTCATGATGCTGTTTGTTCTCTAAAAACGCTCGGAAGCCTTCACAGAACAGGTGGAGTTGTACTTGGATTAAAGTACACAAGCATGGACTTTTATTTAACAAATGTGTCTTATGAAGGTATCCATTTGTCCTGTATTTTTTATTGAGGGACATCAGAATAACAGGGTTAAATAAAGATGCATGCTGTACTTTCAAGATTTTTATTTGTGAGATTTGAAAACATTGAAGGGATATGAATAGTTTTGCATGGCACTAAATTCACTCCCTGAGGCCACAGACCCAGACACAAACAAACATACAAACAAACTGTTCAGGAGCACTGAACACGTTTCATGTTTGTACCTGTTAGCAGACTGACGAGCAGGCCAACCACCACCACAGTGGCTGAGTTGTGAGCACTGTACCACATGTAGGACAACGAGTAGAGAGCTTCCACTCCTGTTGGTCTAAATGAAGGACGCCAGAAACACATTCAAAACATTAAATGATCAGTTAGATTTACTTCCCAGAGCTAAAATACTTTTCAAAACACGAGCCATCAGAGGTTTGAGATTTACTACTGATTCAGCTTTGTTTCAGTTTTTCTATCTAACCATATAAGCAGTAAATAATAAAATAAGAGTCCTGAGATACATTCAAGAAGCATTACCTTGGTTTGGCTGTGGGGCTGGTAACCAGGGAGGTCAGAACAGTAGTGGTCATGTTGTCGAACGGTGGCAGAGCGGTGGTGTTTAGATTGGGTCCTACTAGAGGACGAGATATTCGCATCACAAAGCTTCCGATCCCGACCCAGAAGGCCATGGCTAGGCCTGCTGCTAACCCGACTACTGCACCCTGGGACCAGGAGAGATCATAGTGGCACAATAAATAGGACAAGTGCAGTGTTGCCTTACTAGAATTTTAAAGGATGCTCTGAATTAAGACTTACAATAGAGTTGGCCCAAGGAAAGAAAATCCCCAGGCAGAAGAGTCCCAGCAGGGGACCACCTACCATCCCAAAGATACTGAAGGCTGCCTGGGGAGACACAGCAGGGTGATGGAATGAATGGTTTTCAGATGGTGATGTTTGGAGTGCAGATGCACACTAATACAGCACTGCTGACAGTTCACATCTTCAAAACCAGCAAACAACACCACTATCTAATACCCATACTAACCACACTATTGCATTCCTGCCTTGCAATTCAATGGCATACAAAGTACTCACTGCTTTAACTTAATAACACTCCAGCATCACCCTTAGATGTCGATGCCAATCCAGCTCAAAGGCAACAAAAATCTTGGGAAAATGCCTCAGATCTCAACAAGTTAAACAACAAATACATTGTATTATAGACCCAATAAAGATTAGGATAACAAACAACCTAGAAGAAATTCATGACATCTTTAAAGAATATTATGAATCCCTGTCAACACAACCAGACACAAATGAAGTATACGTAGAGCAATAAAAATAAATTGGAAGCTGCAAAAGACCATTAAACCACCGTCTTGGAAAGAAGCAATAATTTCAGTTTTTGAAATGAATAGTTACCTGCAGCAAAGATCCCATTATGGAGGCAACATAGGCCATAACCAGACACACCAGTCCATAGGCCAATGCTGAGGGAAATATTTTCAAAAATGATCAGAAGGTTAATCTCTGTTTTAAAAGGCATGGCAGCAACTTCTCTCACCTTTACAACCACACCAAACAGAAACTTATAAAACAAACAAATAACCTGCCTAATTGATCAGGCAATTAATCAATACCTCATAAACTATCTCTCTTACCAAGTCCTTTGGAGAGAAGAGTGGCCTTTGTTTCAGTCATATTCGGAAAATGAGGTTTAATCAGGTCCTCCATAGTAACTGTTGCTAAGGAGTTGAAAGCCGAGGAGATGGTGCTGGAGGGAGATAGAAAAATAAAGAGACTCAATGATGCAAAGTTTAAAAACACAAAGCTGTAGGTATCAGGGCTGTTATTAGAACAGATAATGACATCAATAATTATAGTCAATAAAAGATTTGCCATCATCTTTAATTGAGAGAAGATGAAAATGCGATCAATAAAAGATCCTGAGATTTACTGTTGCAGTGTGGGTTAGCTGAGCCCCTAGTAGTCATCCTCTATAGATGGTTAATGAATGAAATGATGTGTGCTTAAATGTTTAAGGTCGACATTAACAAACCAGTGAATGACAGCAGTGTACTTTGTTATATCAGAGTGCAAGATCTTGTAGAAGCAGTTGTTGCTGTTGATCAGTGTGGAAAGACCAAGTTAAAAATTATAAAGTCAAAAGCCCAATGCTCCCAGAGTGATTGCTCCATCCAGCTAGGTCTGAGTTCAGACTGGAATGTTCTGAGAAAAACAAAACAAAAATACTACAGCTCAGATTCTACAGACCTTATTTACCCTGATAGCTATTAAAGTTCAAGACAGTACAAGACAAAAAAATATATATATATACCTACTGTAGCTTGGGTTGCTGATCAAACATCTGCCTTTGATCATTTATTTGGAGGACAGTGTTCTAGAAGTCTTGTTATTTCAAAGTGGAAAGATGCAGTGGTGGTGATGGTAGCTGCTTTTATTGGACAGTTGCTTAAAAGGAAAGAGGGCAACAAATGCCCCAGGCTGGGGATTGAACTCAGGGCAGTTGGGATGAGCACCACAGCCTCAACACATGGTTCAACTGCCCATCCTGCTAAGCTACACAGCTCCTCAAATTTGATATGTTTGATTACAATGAATAGAACCATGTAAAAAAAAAACAAAATTAAACAAAAAACAGCCTATCAGCACAGACATGTCGTAACAGTGGTTGACCATGAAGGAGGGCTGATGATTTGGACCTGTCTTGCAACTGACCATCAACTCATCTGAATGACAAAGTAATCCATAGTAAAATATAGACATGTCTGATAGCTGAACTTTGACCTAAATTGGCTCATAGAACAGGTCAACAATCCCAGTACAGCAGCAAATCTACAACAGAATGGCTGAAAAGAGAATCAAGGTGTTGCAATGACCCAGTCAACGTCCACACCTCAACCTGATTAAGAAGCGCTGGTAGGCCTTGAAATATGTGCATTAAATGTAGGTGAGGAAAACTAGATCCACAGAAGGAGCAACATAAACTGCAAAGGGCCAATGTTCCTCCACAACAATGTGATACAGTTGTACAAGAGAGAAAACATGTCTCTGTAAGGACGTTTTAAGTTTACATTCAACAAAGAAACTGTAAAGTCATGAGTAGGACATGTAACAGTAAGATTATTTAAGGCTTGCTAAGAACAACGTGGTTTATGTCCTGATATTAAAAACTCAGAACTCAAAGCGTGTCTACTTACTTTTTACCATGACATCTCGATTACAAGCCGCATTTACAGCCAAATATAAAAAGTATTCACACCTACTGATGTTCTTTCCCTCCACACTGTGTCACATTAGAACCACACACTTCAATGTGTTTTATTGGGATTTTATGTGGCAGAACACATAATTAATGCCCTTTTTCTTTTAAAGGGTGCTGTCTTTGTTTTTCAGCCCCCTTTATTCTGATACCTCTAAATAAAATACGATGTCAACATTGCCTTCAAAAGCAATTTAACTGGTGAAAAGCTCTGTTTAAGATGAAAGCATATTCATGTTTTAGAATGGCCTAGTCAAAGTCCAGCCATAAACGCATTTAAGAATATATGGAAGGGCTGGACAATTGCTGTTCACAGACACTCTCCATCCAATCTGACAGAGATTTTGCAATTCTGCAAAGAAAAAGGGACTATCATTTCAGTCTCAATGTGCAAAACACGTGGAAACCTAGGTGCGCCACAATTCTTTAAATTTTATTTGAGGAAAAAAAATAAAGATGTGTTTAAAAGGTACAACAAGTAGTTTAGCAGGAAACTGGATACATCAAAAACTCAGAGCAGTGGCATCTATTCATCTCTAACTTCACACTCCTGTTTTTTTTTGTGGGATTTACCTGAGAGCTCCACTGAAGAGACACGCCACAAACAGCCCAGTGAGGCCGGGTAGTTCCCTGAACACATCCATGACAAAGTACAGCACCATCTGCACAGAGGAGCTTAGCATCAACAGGGCACAGCACACCTTTAATACTAGTCCAACATAAAGACACCGGGGCTAACCTGGTCATTTGATTTGACGTAGCCCTTGTCCAGGGGGCTGTCCTCTCCATACCGTGCAAACATGACCAGACCCATCAGACAGCCCAAACAGAGGACAATCTGCTGGCACGGAAAAACTACATAGCAGGACCTGAGAAGGTAAAAAGTTTTTGCAATTCTATTCATTTTAATCAGGAGTGAGCCTAACCCTAATATGAGAAACCGTTTATGCTCACATGACAGCTTCCTTCTCAGTGCGGGAACTGAGGTACCTCTGGACCTGTGCCTGGTTGACACCATACAGAGCCAACATGAGGAAGACTCCTCCGACACCTAATGTCCAGAAGGTGTGGCGCTGGAGAGGATCTGGATTCAGGCTATAGAGACAGAGTGCATTTTCCAATTAAAACTGGGATTATGATCCCAAAAATGTTGCTTAGCAAGGCTCTTTCCTCCATGAGACGACCCATTCAGTACTCACTCAAGTCCAGCAATGCGGCTGCCATTGACTGCTTTCCTCCACACCTCTGCTATTCCTCCAGCCTGACTGGTTCCTACCACAATGACAGCCAGCTGCCCCGCAAACATCACCACTGTCTGGAAAACATCAGTCCAGATCACGGCCTTTAGTCCACCCTGCAAGACAGGACAACAAAACCAGGTTAGAGCAAAGGCTCCAATGAACAAAAAGTTGATTTGATTTTTTCTTATGTTCAACCATGTTTTTAATTTTCAACTGCACATTTTAAATGACTGTAAATCTATTTCTTTTTGTTACAAAAGATGACATAACAGTTGAAAGCTTAGCAGTTCTTACCAGCGCTGTATATAGAGTACACACTAATCCCATAGCCAACACTGCTCCCCACAGGTCAAAACCTGTGACTGTAAGCCAGAAGAATAAAAAAAAACATACAATAAACAGAAGCCTTTATATTGCTATAATGCAGAAATAAGAACTTACTGTGAGCTGCTAGTGCAGTGTGTTCAAATCTGACAGAAAGCAGTTTCTAATATATTCACCTGCATTAAGTGCCAGAGCTGGAGCATAAAGTACAACCCCCATATAAATGACCTGCAGAGAGAAAAACTGAAAAATTAAAGTTCACATAAACAGATTTGAGCTAAAAACCCTGCACCTGTTATTGCCTCAGTGGGTGGTGGACATGTGTTGAACATGTCCTGGGCACTGGTCCTGCACTGCCTTGTGAGCATTCATACTAAATGAATTTTTCCATGTTTTCTCACATGAAAACCACAAACTGCAATGTAAGGTTTTTTTACATGACCCAAACAAAGAGGTACATGAATCTGAACTAGAAAGAAAAAATATTTGTTTTTAATTTTTTTTCCCAAAAAAGTGTAGTGTATATTGGTATTCTGCCCCCCCTGAGTCAACACTGTGTAGAACCACCCTTTGCTGCAGTTACAGCCAAGTCTTTGGGATATGACTCTACCAGCTTTACACATCTAGAGTCTGAAATCCTTTGCAATATATCTTAAGCACAGTGAGAATGGATGGAGATCGCCTGTGTACATTAATTTTCAAGTAAAGTTACAGATTCTTAATTAAATCTCATCTGGACTTTGACTGGGCCATTCTAACACATTTGCTTTGGTCATAACAATTCTATTGTAGCTCTGGATGCATGTTTAGGGTTGTTGTCCTGCTAGAAAGTGAACCTCTAACCCAGCCTCAAGTCAAGACTTCGATCGATCTATCCATCAATCCATCCATCGTCCTATCAACTCTAACCAGGTCCCCTGCTGAGGAAAAACATATCCCCACAGCATGATACTGTCACCGTCATGTTTCATTAGCCTCATATGGACAAGTGATGCTAATTAGCTTCATACCTGTGTCTAAATACAGGCAAAGTGGTATATGTATGCCACAACTGTTGGTTGATACATAATACTCTTAGGATACTAGTAGAAGTGCTTTGCTACCAACTAGTCGTTGGAATGCATGTATAGTTTTGAAGCTTTTTAATGACACTAGGCAACCAAGGAATGGAAATGAGTAATATTAGTATTAATTAGAGTAATATGTATAATTTGAGTAAAATTGTGGAAATTGTAAACTCTGTGTCTTCATTTCCATTATACAACATCAATTTAAATGATTATATTAGATTATGAAAAAATAATGAATAAATATTTTGAATCAATAATTGATAACATAATTACATACACTAGTCCTATATTTTTATTGTGAAACAAGGAATAAAAGCTCCTGGGACTGTACACTACAGGGATTTATTACCATTTAGCTCTCATCTTGCATCTCAGGAAGATGAAAAAGCAATGGTTGTTCAAAAACATCCATCCCAGATCAATTTCTAATGCTGTTCCATTTCTAACACTGTTGTTTGGTAGGGATATGTTTGTAAGGCACTGTATAAAGATGGTTAAAGATTTCTGCTCTTGTTTTATTAGGGAAAGTTCAAGGTGAGAATAAATCACTGACCACACATTTCAATGTTAGTCTAATTAAAAGGAGTGGTTCTGTTAATTTGCTTTTGGGAAGAACAACAAACCCATGTGGGCAGATGGTAATGATGGTATAAAATCATAAAGCAGTCAAACTTCAAAAAACAAGGTTTCATTCAGGCAGACAGATGAATTTATTAATTTAGCTAAAACATTAAAATATGAAGCAGATCAAGATACCATCTGAAAGATGAAGGTTGCAGTCCCACATATGCGAACCGTCTTGTTAAAACGGAGTTCCAGATACTGTTGGGAGGAACGTAAAAGAAAAAACAAACAACTAAATGAAAAGTCCCATAATATATAATCTCAGAGACATTCTGTGTTAGTCGGCCAGTGGAGTGGATCAGAACTGTCACAAGACGTTCTGATCAAAGATAAAAATGATTTCTTTTGAAAGGACATTGTAGCAGTCATTCCCCAGTAAATGACTGATCAGAGTGCAAGATAAATGTCCTTCATAAACATTCAAGATGAGACATGTGCTTGTTCCAAAATGTTCTATGCCAAGGCTAGGACAGGTCAGACAGATAAGAAGTTAAACTCTGAGATCATACTTGAGAAAGATAAAAGGTGGAAAAAGTATGAGCAAAGTGGTCAGACAAAGTGTAAAGAGGTTAAAATAATTGAAAGAAACAAGCTGTGAATCTATGTGTAATGCAGCAAAGTTAAAATCAAAGCACATGCATGATAAGAGCTCAGCATCACAGATGAGCTTGTTACATGGCTTTCTAATGGCAAAAAATGAGACAAACAGGGAAGAAGCTGTGCATCAACTACAGCACATGTCCAAAAATACCCACTCCCTTGAAAAGCCTTTAAATAAGTAACATTTATTGCTGAAGTATAATCTCACACTGAAACATCTAGCATTTGATATTTATCCAGCATTTAATCTAGGTTTATTCAGTAATTCAATGGAGAAAAAGCTAATTCCCATGTTAAGATATATGTATTTTAACAAAATCCCAGGCGGACACATACTGGTAACCCTGACAGCCCTTATAAAAAGGTGTCATTAATAAGCTGATCTCTTTCTAATTGGTAAACCATAACTTCCTCTTTCCCTGACACAGAAGACGATCTATTTTACTCCTTCTTACAAGTGAACATGTCATTCAACTAAGACAGATGAGTGCTGATCTTTAGATGTTTGCTTTAATTATACTACTAATTTAACCATAATTTGTGCACAATGTTATTTTAAATTTATTGCATTTATTTGGGGAAAAAAGTGGCTGGACTGTTGTACTGGGGGCTGGGAGTGCTCATACTGCTGCCTGTAAATTAACTGTCCCATGCTACTCCTACTAACAAATGTGTTAATGGCAGTGTCAAGTTTGGCAGATATTTTATTTTTTATTCAAATGAAACATTTTTCAGTCTGAAATTATGCTGCAGCAATAAAAAGAATTTTTAAAGCTCTATGCACATTTTCTTATATGGTTATGTTAATAATTGTGGGGGACACTGGACATGCAGGTACCTCATAGGTACTGGAGAGCCGAAGCCTGTAGAAGATTGGGATGAATACATGGGCTGGGATGAGCAGGCCCAAAAAATAGGAGCAGCCAAGGAACCAGTACTGTGTCCCAAATGAATACACCTCAGACGGAGCGCCCAGGATGGCCACAGCTGACTGAAAGGTGGCCAGCAGGGACAGGGACACAGGGAGGCAGCTCATGGAGCGGTCGGCCATCAGGAACTCCTGAGACAAACAGGATATTCACATCAGACATTAAAACACAGTGAGCCCTGGGAGAACTCGGGTCAGAGTTTACCTGTGTTGTGCGCTGACGCCCACCAGAGAAGGCATAAAAGAGGCCGATGCCAGCAGAGGCCACCAGCAGCAAAGCAAAGATGACGTAGTCCACTGTGGTAAAGTGCATCTGGACCACCTCCCCCATGATGGTGCTGGATTCAGGGGGTATGAGGAGGGCGCTGATTATTATGTTGGGGTATGCCGTTTACCCATGTTGACATTCACTGAAGGCCAGAGGAACCCAAGATGTGACGCTCCTGAATCTAAGAACATCACAGGAATCTTTTACAAGGTTGAGAAACCACAGATCAAAAACAATCCAGGACTTCCATTCATATTGCTATTCATGGACTGTGAATGTACACAGAGCGGGCCTGAAAGGAGTTGTATGGACAGACACATTTAGTAACTAGTAGTTTCTGGGACACTGGGTCAATCTTTAGCAGCCAGGAGGACCAGTTAAACTTTGAACTAAGGCTCGTCTTTCTCTTTCCAAAAAACAGAAACAAAGCACTTTGCCTTCAAGACACATGACTGTAACTGTACCAGTAACTGACCTGCTAGGAAATGATATTAGCAGACTTGGACAAGGTGAATCATGTAAATCCTTCCATTCTTTGTGCTAATATTCTAAATGACTCATTACCAGTAGCCAGGTTCTATATATGGGCTGCAGTTACATTTGGGAAACAGATACTTAAGAGAACATCTGACTCACAAATGACTGGGTACAAAGTGGAAGTGACATCAATGTGTCCATAATTTAACTTCATAGTAAAACAGCATAATGTTGCTCCCAGAAACTGCTACAGAATGAAACTGCTGTTTAACATAAGTAATAAAGGAGGTTTATGTCTAGAAAGGTTTTGGATTAAAAAGTGTGAAGGAGAAGCAGCATCCTGACCAACAACATTAAACAGCCAGGGAGGATGGCAATAATCCACTGTTAATCATCACCTCTTGATAATGGCTCTAAACTTCTACATTGCATTCAAATTTAACCACAGGTTGCTCACATCTCAAAGTGACTTTATTTTCCTTTCTTGTACCACTCGAACTGATCACAGCAGACTTGAGGTATGTTTTTATAAACTAGTTCCAGTTCCTGTTAGTCACTTGCCCAGCCATGCTGTAATATGTTCAAATTCACTTTAAAACAATACCAACTTTAACACAGAGCAGTGTGTATTTTATTTGTTTTGCTCTCTTGAGGCAAATTGTTTATTTGCAAACTAAATCAACAAAAAAAAGCCCTCTAAGCACCATGGCTCCGGTGACATCACAAAAGGCAGAGTTAAACAGGTCAGAGTGAACACGTCCACTTGCAATTTCATTAGTGCTTGTCCTCATTACAGCTGCAGCAAAACATCTGAGATTTTAGAACATTTTGG
Source organism: Crenichthys baileyi (assembly GCA_036173005.1). NCBI lineage: Eukaryota > Metazoa > Chordata > Actinopteri > Cyprinodontiformes > Goodeidae > Crenichthys > Crenichthys baileyi. Next base: position 39,314 of record JAHHUM010001344.1, on the reverse strand, counting down.
AACCATAAATGCTGTCTGTGTACGGACCAGGCCAGACGGGAATGGGCTGAGCTTGTCATAAAGATGAATAAAAATAAAACATTACCAGTATGATTTAAGTTATGACCTACATGAGTTACAAGAAACAACAACTTACAGAACATGCCTTTATGTTGACACAATTTTATCAGCGTAAATTGGTGCTTCTCAGCTCTGGGATGTGACTCATGTGACTTTTCTACTTCTAGGTAACCTAAAGCAACAACTTCTAAAAGCTTTTCTAAATGTCAAAATTTTTTATTCAGCTTTTGAAATTCTCGTTTTTAAGCACTTTTAAATATACGCATTCCCATGATCAATTAGTTGGAGGTGGAAAATATAACGAGAGAAAAATAACGAGAATGTTTTCATAATTATTGATCAAACATCACAATTTTTAACCTGTGAGTTTTAGGAGCAGAATTCAGCCAGATTTGTGGGAATGGCTGAATGTCTGGGAGTAAATGGATTTTGACAGGGTTTATTGATTCCCTGCATCATGGGGTTTGTAGTTTTGTCACAACATTAGCTGGAGTCCTTAGCCAGAGCTACAAATTACTTAAACTAATTCTAGTGGTACATAAAAAAAATAGGTAAGAATCAATAAATGTACACATTTAAGACATAACTAAATCCAATCTATGCCCCAGTATTAGTAGTACATGTCCCAAAGAGATTTAATCTGTTCTGTATGGGATGCTGGATTCATCCACAGCAACATTCATCATGCCTTGGATATTTTTTAAGAGGTAAACTCTGTTAAAAATGGTGTAACCCCTTGCAACATAGAGTCTTAGAGGACTCTAAGAATCTTTGTGAAAGGTTTATGCTGATTATTTTTCCATCCTAAGGACTAATAGAAATAAAATCATCCGTGAAAACTTTCCAAACTAGTCTGAATGCATTATAAGGTTATCTCATTTTATGTATCAAAGCATATGCCCCCAACCTTTATCTGAGTTGTAATAAACTGGAATAAAATGCTTAGAATGCTGGAAATAAAAAAAAAAAATGTTGTAAGCTGATCTGTTTATAGACAGAAATAAAGTTAAAATTATATCAATTTAATAAACAAACCAGCTAAACAAGGAAATATTAGCCTATTTATATACTGACGGGAGCATCACTACAGCTATGTCAACTAATACACAGTATTAAAATGCTTTACAGTAAAACTGCAGCAGAAATTATTATTCCTTGAGCAGGTCATTTAAAATAAAAACAATACAGTAATAAAATCAGAAACTTGATTGTAAATTCAAACACCTTTCTTATCTTGATTCCAAAGTGCATGCTGCATTTGGAAAGCCAATAACTGTAAAAATCACAAATCAGCACACAATGCCAACAATACAATAAAGGCTCTATATGGCAGGAAAAAGTACTAAAAGAAGGATCTAATGCCTGAGTACCAACTGGAAACAGGCTGCAGCTGCTGGTTGTCTGACTACCCACTCAGCTTCAGAGCTGGTGTTAGAAGAACCTTCTCTGGTCACAACCTCTTATGAAACATGTGAGTCGCAATGTTTTTACAGGTTATTCAATATGGCAATAGCTTTTAGAAATCACCTTCTTGTTTCTTTTGGGTAGAAATGATTGCAGCAAAACAAAATATAAGCCAACTATATGTTTTTAAAAGAGACACACAACCCTGTTCCCTTCCAGAACTCACTTCAGGTGATTCACGTTGGTCAACAATTAAGACGAGTCGTTTTTCACTCCATGCTGTGCTCTGGATCAAAGAGCTCTTACATAGATCAGTGTTCCTTTCACAACTTGTTCTTTTGACCAGGTTTTACTGAAGGTTCCACATTGAGACAGAGAAACCACAGGCAGCAAACTGCAGAGAGAGGACTTCACAGCTTATAGTGGTGAGAAAGCAAAGGTCACCATTACTGAGTTTATCCTTTACGTTAGAAGGAAATAGGTCATAAACTTCATAATCAATGGATTTTTACTGTTAGAAAAAATCTGTTTTTCACAACACATTTAACCATTATCTGCACTACTTTCAAGACGTCATTGAAAAAAATCCTGTTTACAATAATAGATGCAATTATCATGAGGCAGCCTGCCTTGATAAGGGATAGTTTTTTATTTTTGGACAAAGCTTTCCTATAGTTGGCTTCTGCCTGTATACAGTAATAGATTTATACACAGATGAATTTTGAAATTTGTTATTGTTGTTATAGGACTAAAATTCGTTGTCTGTCTGTGCATCCCTAATTTAAAGCAATACCATTTCTACTGGCTGGATGGTGTATGGCCTTCAATGGCAGTGAGTTCTGAAGAATGCACCTATGTATAATGAAATAACATTAGTAAATATTTCTGATGATATCAGTTATAATATATATCCCCATTTTCTTCTTTCTTGTCTGTCTCATCTGCGATTCCATCACTCTGTAACTTTCAGCTCTTTGGGTAGTGTGATTTGTAGGGCTGCAACTAACAATTATTTTGCTTATCACTTAATCTGTTGACTATTTTTTTCGATTAATCAATTAATAATCGGGCAGCCAAAGGTGCTTAATAGATTTTTTTTTACAGAATTTAAATCAGGGGAAGCTAAAGCTATGATACTTGAGGGGTTCTTGATAGAGCATATTTACAGACAAAGATTTTTCATCTTAAATGCAAAATGTATATATTTTTTGTGCAATTTTGGCCTAATTATTGCTCTGAGTGGGTTGTTCTTTTAGAAAATGACGTTTCAGAGTCTGTATAATTCAGTTACCGAATATTCAGTTATTAAACTAGTTGACGATTATTTCTTTAATGGATTAATCGCGATTAATCGTTTCAGCCCTAGTTATTTGCGTCCAGTGTGAGGATCTAATGCTGTGAGACTCTACCCAACAGGCTAAACATGACATTAGCATGAAACATACAAGTTCCTAACACTTAGAACATACTACCCAACAATTATTGCACTCCAAACAGTCCTTTGCAATGTCAATATTGCGCACACTAATATTGCAATGACGATATATTTCCAATACAATGTGCAGCCTTATTAGAAATATTAATATAATGTAGATCAAAGTGTGATTAACAGATGCTGAGGTCTCATTTTGAGTTAAATAATTCTGAAGTTGACTGGAACCATGATGAATGAAAACCTGTGCAGGACCGTGTTCTGCTCCCACATGAGAGCACAGTTTCCAGGGACAGTGTTAAACGGCTTTAAGGTGACCCTCTAAATGGTACTTCAAGTCTGAGATTAAATCCTAATGCAAGCCCATCAAACACTGACCCTGCAGTCTGCTGACAGGCTTGACTGAATAATATTGTCTCCTAGTCTGATCAAGCACTGCACCTAACTGTAGTAATTCTCACACTCATTTTGGCTAATTATCTCTGATTTATTTGACTTACTGGCAGAGACTGTAAGCAGCTCCAGAGGTCTGTGCATTATTCCGTCCTTAGTAGTAGTTGCAGACAATAAGACTGATCTGAAGCATGTGAGTATGTAAGGAAAAGTCAGCAAGACAGAAAAAGCTGCTTAGAAATCTGATACTTCAGTCACTGAATTCACAACATTAACATGTTAGAAGTCAAATATTATGATCATGGCACAACCAGGTCAAGCAGACTTCAGGACATTTTAGAGCCTTTTCTGAAGAATTAGTTTATCACATCACATAAAACTATTACTGTGTGTAGAAACTCATAGTAAGATTGGTTTTATAGATGAATTGTGGTGCGCATTTATACTCACACATTTCATATGGATGCAGCTAAAATAATCCAAACGTATTTCTCTGGCAGCTTGGCACATCCAGAAACGAACTTTTTTGCAAAATATTTCAAACTCAAGCAACTGAAATGCAATTTTGAAGTCTTGCCATAGACTCTCAAACGAATTTATGTCTGGACACAAACAGGTCAATTCTAATGAACTAATGGGCTTTGGTCTAAAGGGGGCGCTGTCCTGCTAGAAGGTGAATCTCTGCCCCAGTCTCAAGTATTTTGTAAACAATAGATTTGCTTCCAGGATCACTGTGTATTTATCCATCTTCCCACCAACTCTGACCAGCTTCAAAGTTAAAGAAAAGCATTCCTACAGCATCATCCTGCCAACACCATGTTTCATCTGGGGGAATCTGCCTTCAGAGTTACAAGTAGTGTTAGTTTTTAATCAAACCTGGCATTTGCACACAGACCAAATGGTTCAATTTATTTCAGTATTAACTTGACCAGAGCAGCTTATTCCAAATGTTTGATATCAATAACAAACTGGACTGGACTCTTTCCACACCTCAAAAGGCCAGATTCATGGAGTGAATAACTTATAGCTGTCCTGTCAAAAGACTCTCCCTGAGCTGCGAGATCTTTGTAGCTCCTCCAGAGTTTCCATAGGCTCTTTGCTGCATTGGTATGTTTGCAGTGGTCACATATTCCTTCCATTTCCAGATGCTGGACAGTGTTCTGTGAGATGACCTGTCTTCTGTGTTTTCTGGTCTTCATGATGCTGTTTGTTCACTGGTGTTCTCTAATGAACCTCTGTGGCCTTCAAGGAAAGCTGGATTTATACAGAGTTTAAATTACACAGCTGGACTCTTGTTTACTAATTAGGTTATGTCTGAGGAGAATTGTTTGCAACAGATGAGGTCATTTTCTTTTTACTTTATAAATGCACTGCTTTTTTGTTGAACGATCAGCTTAAATCCCCAAAAATACCTTGATGATTGTAGCTGTTATGTAACAAAATGTGGAAAACTTCTAGAAGCATGAATACTTTTGTCATGAATACAGTGTTTAATATTTCTCCTCCTGGCATAAAAAAAATAAAAATTCAGTCCACACAAACACACCAACATACTGATGTAAACAACATTTTGTTTCTATTAATTGCAGTAAACAGTCCAGTATAAAATAAAGATCTTCTGAAAATCATTCACAGCTTACTAAACTGTAGCTAAAACTTCACTAAAATATGGTGGTCTGGCTGGACGGTTTGTCTTCCCTGAAAAGGTTTCCCATACATTTGTCTTTCAAATGTAGTAAGAAGCCCAGCAGGCAAAGATATCACTAAATGCATGGGACAGCATGTCATTATATGAAATGTGACCATAATGTTCCCTCATGAGCGTGACCTGTACAGCTGAACCTCAGAGCTCCGCTGTGCTGACCTTTACAGCACAGCCACTCAAAGGGTCCAGATTTATTACACTTACATTAGTGTCTGAAGGAGCAAGATCTTATTTTATGAAATAAAGTCTGTGTGTGCGTGTGTGCGTAACACTTCACTGTAGATATATTTTTACAAGAACTAAAGTAACCCTACTACTACTTCTGCAAGAGGAATATGTTGTTTATGCTACAAAGAAACTCGACTCACAGTAAGCAATTTGCTTCTGCACCAGTTGGCTGAAGTCCATTTAACAAGAATGGTGCTTCTTTACTAACCAAGTGTACAAAGGATGTCTTTAACAGGGAATCCGAGTGGTCCATCAGCTCACTATGAAGGTACTGTAGAGTACAAACCCAGACTAACTAATGTACAGGGGTTGGACAATGAAACTGAAACACCTGGTTTTAGACCACAATAATTTATTAGTATGGTGTAGGGCCTCCTTTTGTGGCCCAAAAACTGCGTCAATTTTTCCTTGGGAATGAAATACTCCCCCCAAGTCCCCCAGTGGTCAGGGGGGATTTTAAACCTTTTCTTCTTGCAGGATAGTGGCCCAGGTTCACTACGTGATAAATGGTGGAGGAAAACGTTTCCTGACTCGCTCCCCCAAAAAAAAAAACAAAAAAAAAAAACCCCAAAAAAAAAAAAAAAAAAAAATCCCCTCCAAAAAAAAAAAATAAAAAAAAAAAAAAAAAATTTAAAAAAAAATCCCTGGTTGATTTTTTTGTTGGCCCCAACCCCCCCCCAAACCCTTTGGTAGGAAAGGTTTTCCAAAACTCCCTTTCATGTTTCAAAAACCCAAATCTTTCACCAGTCTTGCTGGGTGTATTGGTGCATTGTCATCCTGATACAACATGAATTTTAATTTTTTTGGGTTTTTGTCTTTGGTCTTCAAGAATGGTTCGGTAGTCTTTGGCGTGAAGACCCATTTAGCACAAAAGTTTTGGGGCCCAAAGGGAATGCCATGATATTGGGCAGCCCAAAGTAAATGATCCACCCCCATGCTTCACTCTGGGCATGCAACAGTCTGGGTGGTACGCTTCTTTGGGGCTTCTCCACACCCGTAACTCTCCCAGATGTGGGGAAAAAAAACAGTAAAGGGGAACTCAATTTTGAGAAAAAATACATGTTTCACATTGTCCACAGCCCAAGATTTGCGCCCCTTTGCACCATTGAAAAACCGACGTTTTGGCATTGGCCTGAGTGACCAAAAGGGTTTTGGGTTATAGCAGCCCGGGCCGTGTATATTGACCCTGTGGGGCTCCCGACGGACAGTTTTTTGGTGGAAACAGGAGGAATTTGGGGTGCACATTTAAAATTCTGCCGTGATTTGGGGCAGCCGGGGTTTTATGTTTTTTGGGGATACAATCCGGGTCAGCACCCGAAAAAATCCCCTTTCAGACAGCCTTTCCCCTTTGCGTCCACAGTTAATCCTGTTGGATGTGGTTCGCTTCTTGGTGGGGATGCCTGAACATTACCCTGGATACCGTGGCCTTTTATACATCACAAAAAACTTGCTGTCTTGGTCACAGATGTGCGCAAGACCGTGCACCCAACCCAAATTTTTTCCCCCTTTTGGGAACTCTGGTATGTCACCCCAAAAGTTGTTGGGATTTAAATTTTTGAGACCCAAAAACTGTGCTCTTACCCTGCTAATTTAAAACCCTTTCCAAATCTGCTCTTACTGGTGCAATGTGCAAAACAATGAAAGGACTGGGTTACCAGGCTGTCCAAAATTTAGCCATGAAACCTCCCACACTAAAATGACAGGTGTTTCAGTTTCATTGTCCAACCCCTGTATAAGGGTGATCTTTATTCATTAAAGTAGCATTAACATGTTTCTGTCAGGAAGTCCATGAAAAAGGCATTCCTTGCGTACACAGTAATATAGTCATTTATTTTCATTTTGATGATTATGGCTTACAACTAATGAAAACCCAAAAAAATAGTAGGCCAGAAAATAAAATTATATAAGATCAATAAAAGCATTTTTAATAGTGGGGGGGGGGTCTTTTCCCCCCCCCGGGGGGGGGGCCCCCCATTTGGGGGTCCTGGATTAATTACTGCATCACCCCTTTGGCAGGGTTTTTTGCATAGGGGGGAGGAGCTCAAACTGTGGACCTGCTCAGTTGTTCTGGAAGTCCAGGTTGCTTTAATAGTGACCTTCAGCTTGTATGCATTTGGTTCTGGTGTCTCATCTTCTTGACAATACACCATAGATGTGCTTTGTTGTTTTTGGTTTAGGGCAATTTAAAGGGCCCAAAAAAACCAGAGTGAAAAATATGGATTAAAAAAAGTAACTGGCCAAACTCTAAAAAACATCGGTTTAAAAAGGAAGCATAAAGGGCTATAGAATTTCCTGGTAGACAGCTGGTCTGACTTTGTACTCGATAAAACCCAGTGGACCAACACCAGCAAATGACATAGCTCCCCAGATCATCACCAACTGTGGAAACCTCAAACTAGACCTTAATCAGCTTGGATTGGAGTGGGTTAATGCAAATAATGTGAGAATTGTTGCCCTGTCCTGGGTACATCTGTATGTGAAGACTCTTGTAGCTGTTCTATAGCTGCTTTTATTATAGTGTGATTTTAATGTAATTAGCAAAGTTTGCCAGATTTTTGTAAGGGCTCAGCATGAGATGCTGAGCCCAGATTTTTGTAAGGGCTCAGCATGAGATGCTGAGCCCTTACAAAAATCTGGCAAACTTTGCTAATTACATTAAAATCACACTATAATAAAAGCAGCTATAGAACAGTGCATTACCTCTGTGTGTGTTTCAGCTGTGGCTATCATAAATCATCACGGTGGGGTGAATGGAGCATTGTTTCCTGGCAACAGGGAAATGATAGCTGTACATTCAATGAGTTAGTCTGTTCTGGTGGAATAAAAATACTGCATCGAATGTGGAACTGCTGAAAACAGCAGAGCTGCCACTCAACATTAGCCTGAAGGAGAGCGTGGGAAGGTGTGCAGCTGTACACTGAATGAGATCAGAGCATTGTACAGTGCTTTTGAAGCAAGTTCAAAGCTATGCACACACAGTACAACCCCCCCCAAGTCATGGAACTTGACATTTAAAAGGACAAATCTTTTAGATACTGTCCATCTAGTATTAATGGTTTAGGCTAAGTACTACTTTATCGGCCACTTGTCTACTTCTCTAAGGTCACTCTGCACAGATAAGTCTAGTTTACAGATATTAGCTGTTTAAGAATAACCTTGATGGAGGCAAACACTTTTAAAAAATATACAAATGTTATCTTTGGAAGTTCAGCTGAGGAAATAAATTATGATTCAGTAAAAACCTACTTGGAATAAAGTCCCTAAAGAAACAACCTGCTGTTTTTTATACTGTGTCATGTTGACACCGGTTCAGTCTTTATATTTGGGTTGATCTTTGTGTTGGATTCATTTATAAGTAAGCATTTTTACTCAAATACAAAACTGATCAGGTAAAAGCAGGACTGCAGGCAAAATGAGTGAAAGAAACCAGTGTCAAAGCCTTCTCAGTCATAAGAGTGACTATTCACTATTCTAGAGGACAATATTACATGAAGTTTGAGTTAAATCTTTAACAGTATTCTACATTAAATGAAAGAGTACACATTGTACAGCTGGTTGGCAGTCATCTCTGGAATCTGTGCCACCACAGAACCCAGCTGCTTAAATCGGATCAACCAAGGGTCAATCAAGGGGTCCAGTTATGTGATTAATCATTAAACAGCCAACTGCTGTCAGGCTGGTTTGGCAAAGTTACCACTAACGGGAGACTCTGAGCCATGATGCTGTAGATTTGGAGCCACTTGTAATTTCTTTTCATGAACAACAAAGATAAAGGGCACGGTGACACTGGTTCCACTGGTTTATATGCCGTTATAGTTTTAGGAGTTTTTGAGCCATAAAGTGTGAGGGCTCTCTATCACGTGCTGATGAAGCTAACAAACCATGACCCTGAACACTGTCATAGTCTTGTGTGATAATTGGTAACATAACACCAGATGATAGGAGAGGAGAATGGTGCTGTATGTCTAATGATTAGTAGAACATGGAACAGTTCTTTAGTGATCCAAGGTCCACTTGGCCTTCCTGGAGATGATGTCAGTAAAGTTACCTTCCACCCAGATCTAGGCAGATGGACATGTTCCTGTAAACTTAGATAGAGCTAAAGGAACTGAACATTCAGCCATTTATACACAGGACATATTTGAGGTGAACTATTACTTTTGTCACAGGCTATTGTACATGGGAGCCACATAAAAACTGTCCTGATAATGCATATGTACAAACATGGAAACAAGCAAGTAAAGTGCTCAGCTCAAAGGCTTGATGATCCACTAGCAACATTAGCATCCATAGCTAACAGGTATTTCTGAATGCCAGCGTCTCACATTAACAGAGGAATATTGGCTCACTATTGTTTGTTTCTGTCCACCTCTCTTAACATCCAACCACAGCATATAAACCAGGATGAGGTCTTTGCAATGCAGGAGGGCTTATGGTGGACTAAAAGACTGCCCAGGCCCCCTGGGTGCAAAACAAGACCACATCATCACTCCCCACCACTGTGCTTGACAGTTTGTGTTTGGTTTTTAGCAAACAAGGTGCTGTCCAAATCTCTACTTTGGCATCATCTGTCCAATGGACATTGGTCCAAAAGTTATTCAGTTCATTCAGATGTAACATAGCAAACACAAGTCATGATGCCATATTAATTTTAAAGAGAAGAGGTTTTCTCCTGGAAACCCCTCCAAACAAGCTTGTTCACTGTTTTCCTGCTGTGCTGTCACAAGTTCAACATTTAATATTATAAATCAGGCCTTTGGAGAATGAAATGAACCTCTTGTGTATTTTGCTGTTTTTATGGCTGTGTCATAGATGTTGGGAATGGTCATTGCTGATGTCTTTCCTTCTTGGTATTGTTTTAATAATATTTTCTATAGAGATGTTCACACTCAGTTTATCAAGATATTTACTAGAACACCTGGCTGCTACTTTTCCACTTAAACCATATGAAAGCAAGCAGATGTGTGCTTAGTTATTCCATGTCTGTATGTTTACAGCCTGTTAAAATGATTAACATTATACATGTTTGTTAAGCCAAAACATGTCTTAATACTGCAATAGTTGCATTTCATCTGCCTTGTCAGTCTGGCCAATCTGAATGCTGAAAATTTAATGTTTTAAAACCTGAACCTTGGCTAAGATTTACTCTGCAAGTAAATACAAGTAAATGGGTGCATGGTTCCAAAGAACATTAAGAAACGGATAACCAGCACCAGTACAACCAGCAATCTTTCTTTAATGTTGGCAAGGTGGACGGGTTTCGGTTAAATGCCATCGTCATCACATTTACCAATGAGAAACCTAAAAAAAAAAAAAAAAAACCTACTGATTTTATATGAGCACATCATTCATTAACCTATGCAAAGCACGGATTCAATCTAAAATTGTTTTCATATCAACTACAGAAATTTGCTATAAGGTTTGTCAGATAACCAAAAGATTGAAAGCAGTCTGACCATTTCTCCAATGCAGAATATTCCTGCTGTTTTTAATAGTTAAAATATTCTACAGTAGCAAACAAGACCTATTTTGGCAGAATAAAAGCTGAAGCTCAGTTAAAAAAAACAAAAAACAATTTACTCTAATGGCAGAAATGCAAAATATTCATCAAAGATCATTTGTTGACATTGTAATTCAATTCAAAATTACTTTATTTAAAAGTGAAATGTCACTCGAAAACAAAGAACAATTTAGGGTAACTGTTGTTAAACAGGTTTCAGTGTAAACTTGGGGACATTAAAGTACCACAGAATTTCAGCTTATTAAATTCTGTAGGTATCTAAATCTTAAACCTACACAATCTTGGTGTCATTTCAGGTTCTTTTAGTACTCTTTAAGATGGAATACTTTGTTTTGACTTGCATCCCTTCTGAAATTATTTTCTAACATTCCTTATGAAACTAGATCGTTAAATGCCCAACAAAACACTATTATTGGTGCTTTGGTGGCTGATGGACTTAACTGGATGTGGGCCCCAAATCCAATTCTGCTTAGGGCTTTGGCTATTTGGACAGACACGAACTTAAACCCAGTTTCTGACTACAGCTATCCACCCCTAGATATGTCAGCCACTACAGTCAAAACTGCCAACATTACACCGTTTCCTATTCTACTGTCTTTAGCTAATAAATTCTAAACTGACTAAATCAGCTGCCAAGCTGACCCTACACGCTCTGTCGTTCATTTCTGTCACGCCGGCTTCCGCTCGCCTGTGACCGGCTTCCCATTGATCGGTAACAGAGACAGAACCTAAGAAAATAACTGAAAGAAAAGCAAACGCGGGATAACCTGTTCGACATGAGTCTCGTGGTTCTACTGCTCAATAACTTCTCTCTGCTACCGCGTGCACCAACGTGAAACTAATCAGGCAAACAAACCGGTCGCATTCAAGTCCGCGGTTAGGAAACAATAAATGCATTTTATCTTACACCACGTTCATAAAATTGTAATTATCTGTAAAGTGTTACCCCTACCTTCTGTTCGAATCCAAAATAGTGTACTTAATCCCTCTTCCCGTGTATTTATCGGTAACTAGGCGCAGGCGACATGCACCGCCCCTTCTCCTTGACACCAGATTGGCTGCTGCTTTCACGTACGCCTCGTAAACAACAGGATAACATTCATAGTCAGAATTAACTCGGTTGTTGCATTTGGTTATGTTCGGTTTTGACGATTGAAGCCGCATGGGTTCAAAAGCACATTAGGATAATGAAGCAAAAACAATGAGCAATAAAGGCCGATATTAACTTAGTAAAAAATAGCCTAATAAATGGGATTTTTATCGGGCACGCACGTCTTACATTTCGGGTGGCAGTGGTATTAAAAAGCAGTTAGCCTTGTTTCAAATACCATTGTGATTCCAGCTATCATTTGGCCGGTTTTGCTAACCCGAATCTTTAATTACAATCTTTACGACACACATGAAGGCAGCACAGCACGTGTTCTCGCGGCCTTAAATTCTCTTAAATTAATACAATGATTTTTGTCAGCTTGGAGTAGCACAAGCAGCGTGACAGTCGGAATTACGCAAGCAAGGTTAGCTGAAAAAGAGCGGGTTTTAGTATCTAAATGACGTCGGTTTGCAGGGATTGGGGGGGATGTCTTCACCATGGTGACTAATTACCCCAGTTGTAGCGGTACATTTCGTGCCAGCTGCTACGTCATAATATAGGAATCTTACCTGCTCGTTTTTTACGTCCCAAGCATGAGGGAAAGCATTTTGTAGGGGATTTCATTAAGTCCAAGTGGCGGAAAAAGCAAGGAGCCACATCAGGGACGACTGTCCCAAACGACTCCCAGTGCGCATTGGTGGCAGCGCAGCTTCACATCCCTCTCCTCTGCCTCCTCCAGCTGGTGACTCACGTTTCAACAAATGTATCCTGACACCATTCGTGCCAAAGCTCTATTCTTTTCCAGAATCATAATTCTAGAAATCTGAATTCATTTTCTGTCAGCTTAAAGCATAAATGCAGAACTTCACTTTGACTATTCTGTACTTGCAGGCTGCAGGGAAAGTTTGTTTAAGTAACATAAGTGTAAGGCTATGCAACACCAGGGAAAACGTCTGACAGGTGTAAATGTTGCTGCATGTCGCAATAACAATACTAAACTGCATTAATCTTTTTCATACCCTAGATATTAAACAGTCTATTGACATACAAGATATGAGTTAAAATTTTCAATTTAGTTTTACTGAAAAATGTAATCTGACATTTATTGTTTTGGCAAAGAAACATTGACTTTACCAGAACATCTGGTAATATATCATTACCATAAACAGTCTGAATCTATAGTAATAAACTACTTTTTGAAGACATAGCAATTCTTTGAGATATTTATATAGTTATATGATAAATTTGCAATATATTGTGCTGACCTATTAGGAGTGCTTGATTTGTTTTAATGACCTCTATGAAATGAATCTTGTGCACACATTAACACTAACAGCTTGGCTTGCAAACTATTCAAAAGAGGCTTAGTATTACCACAAATGTATTACAAACCAAAGTGATTGCTTTCAGCTTGGAATTAGGTGTTCCAGGAGCAGAGGATCTTCTGGTGTATCAGGTACATAAACCAATACTCTGACCATGTGCAGATAGTGTGCTGGTCTCCCTGGTCTAGCCCTGACCCGCAGGGGCACTGAAAAATTTCACTCTATGTCTAATGAACCTGTGTATTAGTTTTACTTTCTGAAATGAGTGAAAGAAAATATTGAACATTTTCACAATATTTTACCCCTCCTTGAACCGCCACCTTAACGTCGTGGAGGGGTTTGAGTGTTCAAATGATCCTAGAGGCTATGTTGTCTGGGGCTTAAATGCCCCTGGTAGGGTCTCCCATGGCAAACAGGCTCTAGGTGACGGGTCAGACAAAGAGCGGTTCAAGAATCCTTCATGAGGATCATTAAATCGAGGCACGTGACGTCGCCCGGTACGACGGAGCCGGGGTCCCACCCTGGAGCCAAGCCTGGGGTCGGGACTCGCCAGAGAGCGCCTGGTGGCCGGGTTGCTCCTCGCGGGACCCGGCCGGGCCAAGCCCGAACGAGAGACCCGAGGCCATCCCCCAGTGGGCCCACCACCTGCAGGGGGAACCGTGAGGGACCGGTGCAAGAGGATTGGGTGACGCACGAAGGTGGAGACCTCAGCGGCCCGATCCCCAATGCTTAGGCTGGCTCTAGGGACGTGAATGTTACCTCCGGGGGGGGAAGGAGCCTGAGCTTGTGCGGGAGATTGGAGAAAATTCGACTAAAATAGTGGCTCGCCTCCACACACCGTGGGGCTCTGGAACCCATTCCCTTGAGAGGGGTGGACTCTCTTCTACTCTGGAGTGGCCCCCACGGGGAGAGGGGGCGGCGGGGCTGGGGTGGGTTTTTTGCTTGTTGCCCCCCAGCTCAGCCGTCTCGTGTTGGGGTTTACCCCGTGGATGAGAGGGTCGCATTCCCTGCCCTTCGGGTGGGGATAGGTCTCTGACTGTCGTTTCGGCCCTATGGGCCCCCGAGCGGTAGTGCGGAGTACCCGGCCTTCTTGGTGTCCCTGTCGGGGGTGCTGGATAGTGCCACCCTCCCCCACGGGACTCCTACTTATTCATGCTGGGGGACTTCACACGACAACGTGAGGAAAACCGACAGTGACACCTGGCAGAGGCAGTGATCGGAGGAATGGCCTCCCCCCGATCTGAATCCCGACTGGTGTTTTGTTATTGGACTTCTGTGATAGTCACGTATTGTCCATAATGTACACCATGTTCAACAATAAGAGTGTCCATACCAGTGCACTTGGCACAGGACACACCCCCCCTAGGCCAGCGAAGGTCAAAACAACGACACATCAGGCCCCCGCAGATTGTTGGGACCCACCCTACGCGGGTGAAACAGAGGGGCCTGAGCTGTCCACTGATCACCACCTGGTGGTGAGTTGGATCCGCTGGAGGACGAGAAAGCCTGACAGACTTCGGCAGGCCCAAGGCCCATAGTGATTGGGTCCGCTGGGAAACGCACCCTCACTGGACCGGAGCCACCCACACCCTCGGCCAGCAGGATGTATTCCACAACTACCCCACCTCCGGGAGAGCTTTGACCAGATTCCACCACTGGGGGATGTTGTGGAGACATAGAGTCCGAGTGGACCACCGGTTTCTCCCCGCATCTATTGTCGATGCTGCTGCCCGTAGCTGCGGCCGTAAGGTCTGCGGTGGCCGGTCGACGGCGGCAATCCTCAGAACCGGTGGTGGACACCCGGCAGTAAGGGATGCTGTCAAGCTGAAGAAGGAGTCCACCCTTATCGGCTGTGGTTGGCTTGTGCCGGGGACTCCTGAGGCGGCCTGACGGGTACCGTGAGGCCCCCAAGCGTGCTGCGGCCCAGGCTGTGGCAGAGGCAAAAACTTGGGCCTGGGAGGAGTTCGGTGAGGCCATGGAGATGGACTACCGGAGCACCGGGTAACGTGAGGCCAAGCGTGCTGCGGCCCGAGCTGTGGCAGAGGCAAAAACTTGGGCCTGGGAGGAGTTCGGTGAAGCCATGGAGAAGGCCCCACCCCTACCCCCGGTCGCGCCCCTCGAAGCGATCTCGCAAATCCGTCTGGCGCCTCAGGAGGGGGACAGCAGTGCTTCGCCAACACTGTTTATAGTGGGTTAGGAGGCTGCTGACCTCGACTGGGGGACATTATCGGGCGGTGGAAGGAGTACTTCGAGGATCTCCTCAATCCTGCCATCACGCTCATTCCCCCCTGGTGGAAACAGAGGCTGGGGACTCGGGGTTGGACCTCTTCTCAATCACCCAGCACGCTGCCCCCGACCCCTGAAGTCAACCGAGGCTGGTGCGTATTATACGCAAAAGCCTCCATGGTGCGCAAGGCTTCGGGGTTGGATGAGATCCGCCCTGAGTACCTCAAATCTCTGGAGTTTGTGGGGCTAGTCATGGGTGACGCACCTTCACATCCCCCTCACTTTCCCCAAAATTTACATGGCGGTCGGGGACAGTGCCTCTGGAACTGGCAGACCGGTGGTGGTGTGTTCCAAAAACTAAAGGGGGATCACACAAACCTCAGCCTCCCATCGGTAAGGCCTCAACGCCAGGCGCCAGGGTATTGCGAGACCGAGAGACGAGTCCCTAGCCGCCACGATAGTCGCAACCTTGGCTTCAGCGACGAGGAGCAGTGTGGTTTTCATCACGGCACCGTGGACTCAACACTGGACCAGCTCCCCTCCACAACCCTAGAGCCCTCTACAGGGTACTTGAGGGTTCATGCGGAGTTTGCCCAACTTGGTCCACAGTTTTTGCCCCCCTGGACAATTGGACGCAAAGCATTCGACTGTGTCCCCCCGTGATGCTCCTATACCATCCAGGAGTATGGAATCGGGGGCCTTTATAGGGGCCATCTGATCCCTGTACAAGCGGAGCAGGAGTTTGGTCCGCATTGCCGGCACTAAGTCCGGACCTGTTCCCGGTGCATGTTGGACTCCGGCAGGGCAGCCTTTGTCACTGGCGCCACTGCTGATCCCAATAACTTTCTTTGATGGCACCGACGGGCAGTTCGTAGGTCACGCAGACACCCAGCGGCCGGAGGGCAGGGTATGGTCATTGGGAACGACCGAGTGGCATGTGTGCTGTCTTTCTGTTTTGCAGATGAAGTGTCTCGCAGCGCCGCCCCATTAGCCAAAGACCTAGCCCTCTCACCCTCATGGCCATGCGAACTTTGGGCCCTCATGACGAAAGAAATCCGCCAGATCAGGGTTAAGCGGCTGACAAGGAGCTGTCATCCTCTCACGTAGGCGTTGGCCCATCGCGGTCAAACCCTGCCCTCTAGCTTCGAGAAGGGTAGAAGGAGCCCATGGCCACTTTTGTACTTGCTTGCCCGAGCTGGCCTCCTCCCTTGGAAGTAGAGGCAGCTGCTGCCCGCACATCGAGAAGGAGCCAGTGAGGTCGGCTGCCCGGGCATTATAATCAACAAGGCAATTGCGGCTTGACGGAGCCTTCACTCGGGAGCTGTGTTCCATGGCACCGTCGCTACCTGCGGTAGAGGTTGGCTACCATCACGGCACCGCTGGTAGTGGACATATTCTTTCGGCTGGCCCTGGGAACGGTCCTTGGGCGCTCCCCGGAGAGTTGGAGGGGTGTTGGGGAGAATGACGTTTGGGTGTCTCTGGGCTTTTTTTAGTCTGCTGCCCCCGCGAACTGTTTCGCGATTAGCGGAAGTCGACGAGCGAGTACTAATATTCTATGTTGCGCTGTCTGTCTTGCCAAGATGTTTACCAGCCGATCCTTTACTTCTGCCAGGGCAGCAGTCAACCCATCCTGCGACTTCGACCTCCTCCCGCCCTTTTCTGATTTTACTTGATGGAAGTGTGAGCCTTTGAAGCCTAAGTGACACCTCTCCTGCACCTTTATTGCTGGCTCAGGACCACTGTCAGTTATCTGGCAGGAAGGCCCAGTTCTATTCCTCGCCTCCCCTTCCACTTCGAGTGTCTGGTCGGGTTGCCACCTCTCTCGCACCCAATATCAACTGTTATCGACCCCTAGCACCACCGCCCTAGCCCGCGAACCAACCCCAATACCGACACCGGGGCCATGCCATCATGAGCTGTCACACTCTGCCTACCTCTATTGATTCTCCTAGTTGGGCCCCAGAATGATCACTATCACCATACGCACACTACCACACACAATCAACACCAGATAGACTCATATAAGCAGCACCGAATGTAACACTCCACCCTGCTTCCGGTGATCACCCCGCAAGGCTATGTTGTCGTCCCAAAAATTAGATACAAGTTTCTAATTGCTAACAACCCCATACACTGCTTGCCCGCTACATTAACCTGCTGCACACCTCTGTCGCCCCCCAAATAACCCAACAAACGCCCCAAACCACCGTCCCTACACATCTATATACCTGGCGCCTGCTAACACGAAAAGCACACCCAATGAAGGACCAACACCCTGACCTGCCTTCCCATTGTAGGTTGCAACTGCAGCCAACTCTCTGGACCACTGCGAATGTTCCTTTGGGAAGACATCCAGTTTGATGTTTGCGTCCTGTCCTGCCAAAGTCAGTTTTGTTTTGCTGGCCGCAACAAATAACACCTGTGAAAAGCACTATGACACTGCCGGGAACACGCTCCACAGCTCCCTCATCTAATTACAACTCAAAAACCCTATAGGTTGACACTTTCCACTCCCCCACAGGCCCTGCTTTCGTCACCAGAGACTGAGCGCTACACAGAACGGATGTAATCAAAATCAGCAAAGCTTCCTTGCCTGACAAAGAAATATAATCACTGCGATCTGCAACACACAAACACAGCCGTCCTTTAAAAGTGGAAAAGCACTCAGTGCTGTCCAACCTCATTGTGGACGTTATTATCATCTTAGATTCAGCAGATATACCAGATGGCGTTAGCACAATCCTAAAGTGGCCGGAAGCCAGCGGATATTCCAAGACACTATTCTCTCAGAATCACAGCTTTCGATTCCACTGCGCGGAGTGGACGACAGGCACTCCGAGACAGACTGAAACGGCAGCAGAGAAGCTATTGTTGGCTGCTCGGAAGCTCTTGCCAACAGAGTAGATAATAGATAGGAACGATCAGGATCCTCACCAGACATATGACATACCACGGCGCTTTACCTTGACGAACAAGACATGTAAGTGCGGTATGGGTGAAAAGGATCTGCCAAATGTCCCACAATGATGGCCCACTATGTGAAATATTTACAGAAAAGCATTCAATATATTGACACATGTCTAACTGAAGGGAAGTCAGAGCTGGCGTTCAACATGGGACTTAACCAAGTAAACAAAGAGACAAGGGTGTAAAGGGACGTACCCATGTGCTGCTCAATGAGGGCGTTGTCTGTGAGGGGGACTCTCCTCCGGCCGATCTGGGTCTGACCTCTCTTCAGAATGAGCTCACGGACTGACTTTAAGTTGGGAAATCTGTTGGAAGCATTCACCAGTGTTCACTGCAACCCCAATGAAACGTGTTATTACTGCTTACAGTGCAGCAGTCAGAATGACTCACCCCCAGGCCACATAGGGCTCCACCATCTTCATCATGGCTATGGAGGTCTTGTTGATTTTAACAAAGGTCCCAAGGAAGCCAAATATCACTTATACAATCCACGCCCTCCATACATATTGGATATCCCCCATCCAAGATACTATACTTAGGGGCTGACACCCTTTACTCCTAACCGCCAGAACACCCAGGGACTTACCTAAAAGCGGACCAAAGAGATACATTTTTTCACTATATAATTCCGTCAGGACCGGTATTAGTTATTGATAACCAATATTTTATCTAAAAATACAATTTCCGCCAGGTTTTACGGAGCAACGAATCTCTACGTTGTGGGTCAGGTTGACTATTTCGGCGCGCTTTCTTTTGCACAGCCTTCCCAGGCCTACAATATAAGAAAAGGACAGCTAACACAAACAATCAGCTGCATAAAGAGCCAAAACAATATATAACTGCATTATCCGCTTTGACACTTGAGCAGATAAAACAGACAGTATTGGATTCTACAATATCTTTTGTAGCAGACGCAAAAAATGCACAGCAGTTACTCTACATAGCGTCCTCAGTAATACCAGACATCCACAGAGAAAATGAGGGGAATAACCAAGGATATTATCGTCTAAACCAGAGAATAACAGACAAACTCAGTACACGTAAAAACACATTTCGTTAACTAAAATAAAAATAAAAAAACGAGACTTTGCAAAAAACCAACGAAACTAACTAAATATTAACTGAATTTCTAGAGATAATGTTGCGTAGTTTTGGTTTGTGTGCTATCTCCATGCATAAGTAATGAACTCGTCTCCGGAGATGTGTTTTATTCTTCCTTGCTAGTCGCCGCATGTCAGCACACACAAAAATTGGGATAAACCCGCCACAGTCCAAAATTCGGGATGGACTTATGACTTGTTTTAGATAAAAACCAAGTTTTCTTGTAGTGTAGGCCGTGCACCAGGACGTCCCCGCTTTAGACGGATCTGTACCCGGCTAAACGGTCTCGGAAATGTCTCCCATTTTAGCGTTTTGTGAATGAGAACATGTTGTGTGTACGATACTCACGGTACGCCTTGGCGGTAGACAAAGTCCGACGAACCGTCTGCACCACAAGCTGGGCGACACAACAACTGCTGGTTACGTCGTAAGTCTACGGCCTCGCTCCTGCTGCCCTTACATCTACACAGACATGAGTAGAAAAACAGAGACAGCCTGAGTGGACGCCGCCTTGACTGAAGCTAGATCCCTGGACCATGAATGGTCTTTGTTTCCGCGGGTAGGAAAACGCTTGATCTACTAGTGGATGTCAACCGTAAATAACAAAAAAAATCGAGAACCAAAAAAAATGGCTTGGATGTGGTTTTGTTTTCTAAAGGTGAAAGTGGACTAAATGCCAAATAAATAAATCACTACACCAGCGATTATATGTATGCAACTAACAACAGAACTAGCAAATAGGAAGAACACAGAGACACACAACTCACCCTGATTCGAGTCCAAAGTAAAATGTTTTAGAATTGATTGCGTGTGCACCTTTAGTTATTGTATTTAAACACGAGTTAGTTATAGTTGTTTGATCCACCCCCTCCAATTTCATTAACAACTGAATGTTGTGAACTCAGGCTGAGCGGTGTTTTTCCACTCATGTTTGACATATTGCCACGACAGCAGCACGTACTGAAAGGTGTAACTACGCAGACAGCGTCGCACCCCATGACCGGCAAGAACTGCACTCATGCACGAAGCATGAGAAGTGCGAGTAAACGCACTGCAATACACCACTTATGTAACTGTGCAACACGTCTACAACATCCATCTTTGTTTGTTCATCACCCGCGCCACGCCCTGTAGCTCCCCAAGATAATAATATAGTTGTTTTTTCCCTTGTTTGGCCCACCATCGACCAAATGTGGAATTTTTTTGCGCTGAACTCTTCATTCATACAATCAGCGCACAGAATACGATTCACCCCATATAAAAATTAAAGAAACAGTATACCTCTATTAAATGGCATTTCATCCTAGTTTCACTAGTATCTAAAAACCTAATCCAACTACTAAACCCGGTAGCTGAAAATCAAACTCAATTCCTACTTTAATGGCAAATTGTAATTTGTTTCACAGTGATAGTAACTAAGCTCTAATGTTTGGAGAGGACGCGATCAAATAATCTATGTCATGTATTTCTAGAAACACGTGGAACCGTATCAGATAGAAGAGAGCGGAGCGAAAATTAGAAAAGCCTGAAAGAAAGAAGGGTTTAAACCTAAAGAGCACGCTGAAAGAGCAGATTCGAGTGTTATACAAAAATGAGAGGAGTTCAAGAAGAGCATTACTGACTGCTGTTTGTATTGACATTACTCCCTTAGGAAATGTGCTCACAACAATGTGATAAGAACACTTCCCTGCGATTTACACTTGATTTTTTAGTTCGCCCCTCATCTAATAGTAGGAATTCAACCACCTTTTTAATCATAACATGAACACGTTAACTGTACCAAATGGTGTTTTACATTTTATATCTTGATAACCATTATTTATGTTTAATCTCTGAGCGTGAAATGTCCCCGGATTTGATTTCAGAACAAAAAAAAGACCCTAACAACTATAACTGACAACTACATGTAAAAACTAAACCCTGACCACACTCAAGCATCTGTCTCACACAAGAAATCCCACACAAACTAAATTAATAAACTCAGCAACAAAAAATGTGCTAAAAACTAATTAAAGCTAAAATAGAATTGAAAATGTGAAGTCAAAACTAAATAAAAACTAATGAAAATTGCAAAACTATTAAAACCTTGGGGGAATAACACACTATGCCTATTTAAGCATAGGAAAACAAACTTTAACTGGTTTATTTGACTAAACTAAGAAATGTCAGAGTGTGTGCATGAGTTTGTTTTTAGACAATGAAAATGGTGGTAGGATTGATGATTCCTCTTTCTGTTTGCATGGCCGGCTAAATCTTTCACCTCTCATCCAAGAAAGCTTTTTTCTTTTCAAATTCTTAGGGAAAAGAGGCACCTATTTTAGGACCAGAATGTGTTCAGTTTGTTCTAAGCTGCTTGGAAAGAAGAGTAAAACGTGCCATTAACTGTCATATCTCTCCATAGTCGGTTACGTTTATAAAAACGTTTTTTTTTTTTTTGCACAGCTGAAGAAATATACTGAACATACAAACCTTGCAGACACCAGGTGGCAGCAGAGGACTAAATAGATCATGTAGCCTCCTGATAAAGTTATATGTCCACTGGGAGTTATTTAAGGCCTGGACATTTCACTTTTGATTGTTCAAGTAATACTGAGAAGCATTGAGGCTTTCTTTTTATACTAAAAATGATTCAAAGCTCCATCAGGTCTTCACTATAAGGACATCTGGTGGCAGACTGGAATTACAGCAGCCTTGTCATAATTAAGATGGAAACACCAGCACTAAATGTTTTAATCCCTAATGTGTGTCATTTAATCTGCATATTTCCAAAACAGCTTTGAATTTCCACACCACCTTTTAAAATATTAGTTCTATCTATCTCTGTAAACCAAGAAACGCAAATATTCAACTAAAACCTAAAACCATCTCTTCATGGCTGGAATCCATCACTCACCCAAAGTCAACACACACACACACTGGTTAGCATACTGAGAAGCTTCAGAGCTCCTATATTGTTTGACCAGAAATTGTCTGCACAGCCTGAAGAAGCCTTCTCTAACCACAAGTAAAACATCACATCTAGCTAGCAGCGCAGGAGCACCTTAGGGGACTGTACTCTTACCATTCCTCTTCACTCTGTACACCTCAGACTTCCAGAACAAGACAGATTCCTGTCACCTGCAGAAATACTCAGATGATTCTGCAGTCGTGGGGTGGATCAGAGATGGACAAGAAGCTGCGTACAGGGAGCTGGTGGACCACTTTGTGGCATGGTTTGGAGACAATCATCTCATCTTGAACGTGAATAAAACAAAGGAGATGATTGTAGATTTTAATAGAAACAGGAATAGGTCAAACACTATTTCTATCATGAGAGAAGAAGTGGAGGTGTTGGAGGAGTATAAGCCGTCTACAAGAAGGGACAGAGCAGACTGTACTTCTTGAGGAAGTTTAGGTCCTTCAGTGTTTCCAGCAAGATAATGCATATCTTCTATAAGTCTGTTGTGGAGAGTGTGATCTCTCTGCCATCATCTGCTGGGGTAGCAGCATCAGAACCAGGGACTTAAAAAAGCTCAACAAGCTGATAAAGAAGGCTGCCTCTGTTTTGGGGACTCCTCTAGAACCTCTGGAGATCATTGTACAAAGAAGGATTCTTCATAAAATGAAGAACATTATGGTGAACCCTGAGCATCCTCTTCATCAGGCTGTTGTACAACAACAGTCTTCAGTCAGAGGCTTCTCCAGATCTGCTGTAAGACAGACCGCTACAGGAGATCCTTCCTGCCCACAGCCATCAGCATCTACAACGGCTCTTTGAAGAAACCTGCATAATATGAGCTACAACATTTAATGTCCCTTTAGGATGAATAAAGTATTTTTGAATTGAATTGAATATCTATTTAAATCACAGACATAAACAGATCTACTGGATACTTTACCATTCCAGTACAATAGAGACTGTAATGAACGAGAACTTGAACTGACCATAGGATATTTTAAGCGATTCTATTCCACTGATTATACCTTGTGTCTGCAGTTTTAAATTTGCTTTCAGTTGATAAAGATCAGCTACAACGCATCATAAGGGCATTATCTGGCTCAACATCTCCTTCCTTATTTTTCAGTTCTTATCCAGGGCCACAACATTACGCAAAATTTCTGAGGTACACGTGCATGCAGACTGCTACGTAAAAATCTGTTTGTTTTGATGGTGAACAAATAGGAAAACAGAGCAACAGCACATGTTCCACTTTTCCCTTTGTTTAATAATCTCCTGGCATACCCATGAAGCCACAACTTCATAAGCCCTTCAACATAATATCGGTTTGTTCTGTATTCTAAACAATAAGATCAGATTGATAACAGGAAGAAGACCTGAACTTTGGCAGTTAGTTTGGATACATTAAAATAACTACAACTAATATTAAATGGTAAGTTGTGTTTAAAACAATTATAAGCCATTATTTAAGGTATTAAACTCTTATATGTAATAAACGTGTTTATATGTTAAGTTGTACCTACATTGTCCCAAACAAACATGGCTTTTGTCCCACATCTTGGTGGTATGGACCTGGTTGCTAAAGTAGTGAGTGGTTGGATAATCTACATAGAAATGTGATGGTGGACTTGTTTGTACTGGTAAACAGAACCTTACACTGTAGCACAGCTTAAAATCAGGACCTAAGTTTCCCCATGGTCTGTAAAACACAATGATCCATATTTGGAATGTTCATATAGCTGCAATGTTCAATAAGAGAAAGTGAAAGTTTTGTCATCATCCCAAAGCAGAAGCAGCTCAGCTGAATACGTAGTTTGTTTACATTGCAGTTCTGAGTCACATGACACTGCACCTCAGACAATAAGCGTTTCAATCTGTGATCCACACGTTCTTTGAAGCCCCATTGATATGAATCATCCCAACAAAGACGATGCCTCTGATCTGATCAGCAGAACGAATGTAAAGTCGTGTTGCTATACAAAACAAAAACAGCAGCAGCTTGAGTCTGCTGGTGCAGACACAGCAGAGTTGTTGTATGATCCAGTATCTGTTCGATCTGAGTAAACACTAACCAGCAGAGTCTGATACAGAGAACATATTCAGGATGGCACGGCATGCATGATGACTGCCAGTCATAACAGGGAAAGCTCCTGAGTACTCGCTCAGTTGAATGCTGCCGAGCTGTAGGTCACTCCCCTTTGGTTCTGATCTGAAAGCAGATCCGCTGATCTCGGCGAATTAACTTTTATGATGTGAAGGACAGAAGGATCCATAAAGGAGGAACTATGATCCAACTGAAATCAACATGGTGAACCAGAAATCTTTCATCCAGCGCAGACACGTATCTCTGTCAAATCTTTCGACCATATCGGACTTACAGGATTCAATTAAAGTTATGAGGGGTTAATAGTCTCCACTTATAAGTATCCACACTGTTTACTCTTGTCCTAGAGAAAGCACTTACTCTCTGATGCGCATAGCAAAAGCCAGCTTGTTTTTTTCTGGAGGCAGAGGGGCAGCGGGCCTGTGGTCTGCCCTTCTGATGCGCGTCTCATCTCTGTGCTTTTTGTGACAGTCTTTCAAGAAATCCTCCAAACGCCTGAACTTTAAAGGTTTGCCTTTCGTTACCTGGAAAATACAAAACCATGCATGTGAAAAGTACAGCAGCGGAAAGCAGAAAAAAATATATACTTCTAAAAAAAATTAGAGGGAGACTTAGAAAACATCATGTTGCATATTGATGCCGATGTGAAATGGGTAATGTGTTAGGAACAAAAGGATGCAACATAATTTGATGAAAATGATTAATCCACAGAGAACTTCATCCAGTCACGGAGAAATAGAAATTGAAAAACTGATGCAGCAGGCATTTTGACAGCAACTCAAAATGTTACTCCGTAGTTCGTAGGTCCCCGACGTTCTCGTATGCATGCCTGACAACGTCTGGTCATGCTCCTTATGAGATGTCCGAAGCTGTCCCAGGGGAATCTCCTCCCAGATTCTAACCAAGGCATCACTGAGCTCCTGGACAGTCTGAGGTTCAACCTGGTGCTGTTGGATGGACTTAAACATCAGGTCCTAGAAATGTTCTACTGGATTTAGGTCAGGGGAGCATGGAGGCCAGTCAGTGGTATCAATGCCTTCATCCTCCAGGAACTGGCTTCAGACTCCTGCCACATGAGGTCAGGCATTATCATGCACCAGGAGAAACCCAGGACCCCCTGCACCAGTGAAGGGTCTAACAATTGGTCTAAGAATTTCATTCTGATACCTGATGGCATTCAGGGTGCCATCGTTCCACGTAACCGTTACTATTTTTAGTACCTGCTTGGTTGTGTGTTCAACCGTTCTGAGTCGCACTGAAAATGCTACGTCAGAAGACCTGGTCACTGATTGGTTAGGGGGAGGAGTCACTAGTCACAGCTTATCTCATTAACTTATATCTTAAACTGTTAAATTATGCTGGGCTTTCTGTGTATATGAGCACTATTATAGAACGCCAGCATGAGCTATTGTTAGCTTATCCTCTAATTTGTATCCTTTCATTTTATACGCAATGGCTTCCATCTCCCTCCTGTACTTATCCACTGGGCTTAAGGTCACGTTGCCCAGAACTTTCTCTAGCTCTTTTTTCACTCAGAGTCTGACGACAGCCTAGGCAGTTGTTGTGTTTTTAATGACATCACTTTGGACCTTGCTATTAACAATCCCGCCCCCATTGAGAAAACCATTCCTGCTTCTGGGCTCGTCTCATTTGTGTCCCTTTAGCCCCTCTACTACTGAACTGACTCAACCTTACATTTTTATGAGCAGCGTAGTTAAACATAGACATTATCTTGCCTAAATTCAAGCATGGTTTACTACTGGTAAAGTCACATTTAGCCAGGAAAAACATTCACTCACCTTCCTTTTCTCGAGTAGCGCAAGTTTGGCTTGTGTGGCCTTGATGGCCTGGTATGTTTTTCTCTTCTTGAGAAGGTACTCTGGAACTAACTTGATCACTTTCTTTGACCTAGAATGATCAGAACACACAAGTTAAATAAATAAGTTGTTTGCTATAAACATACCCAGAATATCATTGATCATCTTTTTTTCCCCTCCCATTTCCATCAGGAGCATAGCTCGGACATATTGATGAAATATTAATCCGACAGAACCGGGTTGAATTTACCTGAATATTAGAATTTCTTAGAATCATCTGGGTATTCTGTTAATTCACGTTTTTAACTACCTGTATACAGATACATCTAAAAAAAGTTATATCGTAAAAAGTTCAAATATTTTTGGTCACTCATTACAGAAATTGGCTCATATTATATACAGTGAAGAAAAAGTATTTGAACACCCTGCGACTTTGCAAGTTCTCCCACTTAGAAATCATGGAGGGGTCTGAAATGTTCATCTTAGGTGCATGTCCACTGTGAGAGACATAATCTAAAAAAAAACAAAAAAAACGGAAACCACAATGTATGATTTTTTTGTAATTTATTTATGTGTTACTGCTGCAAATAATTATTTGAACGCCTGTGAAAATCAATGTTAATATTTGTTACAGTAGCCTTTGTTTGCAACTACAGAGGTCAAACGTTTCCTGTAGTTTTTCACCAGGTTTGTACAAACTGCAGCAGGGATTTTGGCCCATTCCTCCACACAGATCTTCTCCAGATCAGCCAGGTTTCTGGGCTGTCGCTGAGAAACACGGAGTTTTAGCTCCCTCCAAAGATTTTCTATAGGGTTTAGGTCTGGAGACTGGCTAGGCCACTCCAGAACCGTGATATGCTTCTTACGGAGCCACTCCTTGGTTATCCTGGCTGTGTGTTTCGGGTCATTGTCATGATGGAAGACCCAGCCATGATCCATCTTCAATGCTCTAACTGAGGGAAGGAGGTTGTTCCCCAAAATCTGGCAATACATGGCCCCGGTCATCCTCTCCTTAATACAGTGCAGTCGTCCTGTCCCATGTGCAGAAAAACACCCCCAAAGCATGATGCTTCCACCACCATGCTTCACAGTAGGGATGGTGTTTTTGGGATGGTACTCATCATTCTTCGTCCTCCAAACACGGCGAGAGGAATTAAGACCAAAAAGCTCTATTTTGGTCATCTGACCACAGAACTTTCTCCCATGACTCCTCTGGATCATCCAAATGGTCATGGGCAAACTTAAGACGGGCCTGGACGTGTGCTGATTTAAGCAGGGGAGCCTTCTGCGCCATGCATGACTTTAAACTATGACGTCTTAGTCTATTACCCACAGTAACCTTGGAAACAGTGGTACCAGCTATCTTCAGGACATTGACCAGCTCCTCCCGTGTAGTTCTGGGCTGATTCCTCACCTTTCTTAGAATCATTGATACGCCACGAGGTGAGATCATGGATGGAGCCCCAGTCCGAGGGAGATTGACAGTCATGTTTAGCTTCTTTTATTTTCTAATAATTGCTCCAACAGTTGATCTTTTTTCACCAAGCTGCTTGGTAATTGCTCCGTAGCCCTTTCCAGCCTTGTGGAGCTCTACAGTTTTGTCTCTGGTGTCTTTGGACAGCTCTTTGGGCTTAGCCATGTTAGTAGTTACAGCCTTACTGATTGTGTGGGGTGGACAGGTGTCTTTATGCAGCTAATGACCTCAAACAGGTGCTTCTAATTTAGAATAATAAGTGGAGGTGGACTTTTTAGAGGCGGACTAACACGTCTTTGAGGGCCAGATGCTGATTGGCAGGTGTTCAAATACTTATTTGCAGCAGTAACACACAAATAACTACTTAAGAAAAATCAAACATTGTGATTTGCGGATTTTTTTTTTTTTTAGATTATGTCTCTCACAGTGGATGTGCACATAAGATGAAAATTTCAGACCCCTCCATGATTTCTAAGTGGAAGAACTTGCAAAGTCGCAGGGTGTTCAAATACTTTTTCCTCACTGTAGATTCATTACACAAAGAAGAAATATTTCAAGCCTTCATTCCTTGTAAAGTAAAAGCATAAAAGCAAACGAAACATTCAAACAAACAAAATACAAATGTTTGTATTATTGTATAAGCCAGAATGCTTTTTTTCGTGTATGGAATGATCCACTGGGATTATTACCTGAAACGCAGCTCAACCATAACTTCTCAGAACTTCTCATAACTAGCTCAGAGGTTATAATGTAAGGGGGCGTGGCAGGAGAAGCAGAGAAGAGACGCCGCTGTGTGGACTGGTAAAGCTTCAAAGTTTCAATTTTGGGATTTATGAGCAAGGTTTTGTCTCAGCCAAGGCAAAAACGAGCACAAGGACTTTAAAGCATAAAACCTAAAGCACAAAGACTTCTGACTGCAGTGTAGATAGTTTTAGGTTGAAAATTCGTGCTTCCTGGATTCAACGGGTCGTCCTCGCTTTGATCCATTGCAGGTTGTCTGATTACGGGCAGCTCCTCCTGCACGTGGTTCGCTTAAGGACCGTCAATACATTTTCAAACCAAACACACTGTTTCATGGTGGTATTGTTAAGTGTATTTTTGGGTAAATGTATGTGCGTCTCAACAGTTGATTTTATGTGTGATCAGCTGGTTTAGGATGTTACATGATGTTAAATACAGTGCCATGCCTGAATGTAATTCAGAAAGCTGATGTGTCCTGTTTGTTTTCTTTCAGCCTTCAGACATGGGGTATTATTTATGGATAGTTAAATTATATTTCGTTTTGTCATGCTCCAGCTAGCCCAGAGTGCCTGAGCTCGGTCATCTGGGAGGGACTCAGAGTAGAGCCGCTGCCTCTCCACGTCAACAGGAACCAGTTGAGGTGGCTCGGGAATCTGGTTAGGATCCCTCCTGGATGTCTCCCTGGTGAGGTGTTCTGGGCATGTCCCACCTGGAGGAGGCCCAGAGGAAGACACAGGACACGCTGGAGGGACTACGTTTCTTGGCTGGCCTGGGAACGCCTTGGGATTCCCCCGGACGAGCTGGCCCAAGTGGCTGTGGAGAGGGAAGTCTGGGTCTCTCTGCTTAGGCTGCTGCCCCCGCGAGCCGACCCCGGATAAGCGGAAGACGATGGATGGATGGATGGATGGATGCTCCAGCTATTGTGGCTCCTAATATTATTGTAGTCGCGCTGGAGTTTTATTACCTTTTTCCTGTACTATCTCAGTGAAAACCTATTTTTTCTGGTCCCACGGCCAACCAGTGAACAGCAGTTTGTTCATGTAGTCTGTACTACTCATACCAGCTCAGGAGCAGGGACCAAAAAAGTAGGCACCGGTACGTAATGGAAACGTGCAAGAGAGCCGAGTGGAGGCGAGTAGGACCAAATCGAGCCAGCAGAAAACAAACCGACTTTTATCAAACCTTCATCGCGCTGTAGCTGTTTTTCTGCCCGACACATATGATCGCGTAGTCATTTGAAAGATCTTATTTTGCTCTTTCCTAGGAAGCCGTTTATTCGGGCAAAGCAAAAATTTTGATGATTTTGCAAATATTCCTTGTTACAAATTTAACAAGCGGAAATTAAGTTGCCATCTTTTAAAACACTCGAGCAAACGTTTCGCAGTCAGATTACGTAACCTTTACAAAACAGCGATTTTATTTTCACAAATCCTCAAGATATTTTGTGCATCTAGCAGCTTAATGCTGACGTTTTACGGAAATGTAAGAACACTCATCACGACAGGACACTGAAAGCACTATTAATTGCTTTTTTAACAGCGCCTTCGAAATCATACAAGACCACATCTTTTTGAAATTACTAATAGTTTTTGCTACCACATCGACCACCGAAAATAGATAAAAATAAAGACGGGATGGATTTAGATATTTTAAAGTTCAAACACTCACTCTGATTCTGCCATGTTGTGAGCAGTGGACCGGAAGTATTAAACAATCAAATTATGGCGATTACTGCCCCCAACTGGATTGGGGGACTTTTTTTTATACGAACGTTCAATTTAATTCAATTTAAAAATACTTTATTAATCCCAAAGGTAAATTAAATGTTGTTGTAGCTCATTATCTAGGTTTCTTCAAAGAGCAGTTATAGATGCCGATTGCTGTGGGCAGGAAGGCTCTCCTGTAGCGGTCTGTCTTACAGCACATCTGAAGAAGCCTCAGAAGCCGAAGCTAATAGAAATAAAAAATTTCACGGACCCTTGGTCCGCTTGTTTGGTCCGAACCAAAAGCGGACTTTATTGTTTTCGTTTGGTGCAGTTTGCTTTCAAGTTGCACTTTTTTGCAGGCGAACTATTACTTGTAAACAAAGCCACGCGTGAGACTATCATTGCTCCCATTGGACAGAAATGACGGAACACAGCACCGACCCGGAAATTGAGAAAAAACAACTATTGCGTGCAGAACCCCGTTGTTCTGCATAGTTGTGTCGTTATTAAGGCTGGAATATCATTATGAGGGTCAAGAGCAGCTCATTCAACACAGATTTTGCGATTTATAATTTTTATTTATAATTTTGGAACCCCGTCCAATGCGTGCTGCAAGCCGAAGGAGAGGACGTCTAAAGGGGGGAATTTACTGCCAAAAATCAAGAACACATATTTTACATTTGGGAGCAGGATTTCATTCTGCTTGTGCTCAAAGATAGAGATGCTTGCACTCAAAACATCTGCTCTCTTTCAAATATATTCTGCTCTCTCTCAAACCGCTCTTCTCTGCTCGTGGATTCGTTTACTCGTTCTCTGATTGGAGAAGGACCATCGCCTAGCAACCGTTCCAGCCAATAAAATGACAGTGTGCAACTGCGGGGTCACAGCCTTTGTCCCAATACCTATACTACACCCTACGGACTAGTATGAAGTGTGTACTTTGAAAAGTGCACGTATGGGTTGAAGTGCGCCTTGCACATGTGCGCCGTAACTGCAACATCGAAAATGGCGGGACCCGTCGCTGTTTTTGCGGTCTTGCTGCAAAAAAAATATTTTAGAACTTCAACAAGCAATTGTTTCGAGGAGAAGAGCGCAGGAACCGAGGAGGCTGATATACCAGACTCTCGCTGCGGCAGAAGTGTTTGTTCTAAGGTCATTTAAATGTTATGGGGTACTGACTGCCCAGAATCACCCTGAAGCCGGTGTCTTACAATGTTGAGCCTGGGAAACCAGTAAAAAAATATATATCGTCTGCTTGCTGTCTAAAGTTACGCAGTTCGTATTATTCTGGTTTGATGGTTGAATAGCTGCGCTTGACCCTCTACTGGGTCGCTACATCTCCTCTTCCGGTGCTGCCTACTGCATGTATCGTTACGATTGTCCATGAGTTCTGAGAAATCTTCATAAGGCTAACAATTTCTTTTTGTCAGTTTAATGGTTTTGTAGCTGGTCATAACTTAAAAGGGAAGCATTATGGCCGTACTGGTTTCATGCATTTTGCTAACATCTAACAAGCAGGGGCCAACATATTAGCTACACTCATGTAGTGTATAGGCAGGGACGGGAACTGACTCTGTGCACGGTCCATCCCCTGGGGTACTCTAGACCCTTGGTTCAAGGCTCGCCGCAGACGACACCGTAGTACACCCATCCTAATCTATGAAGTGAACTGTAAGGGTAATAGTTTAATGTTAAAGCCGTTAAATATATGAAATGAAAAAAAATCTATTTAAAAAAAAAGTTTTTTTAAAGAAATTATAAGTTGTGAATGAAAACATTGTAGCTTGAAAGAAAATGAAAATATATTTTTTAACTTATATAGGATAGGATTGTCAGCGTACAGAATTTGTTCATTTGGGCTCTGTGGGGATTGAGGAAGTTACACATTCAGAAGATACAGAACTTCTCTCCCCTCTCATATGAAATGCACAGGGCTTTCGTACTATTATGTTCTTGGGAACAAGCTTGAAGTCCTGCAGGCGAGCGTCTGGAGGTGTCTAAATTGGAGGAAGGAAGTAGGAAAAAAAAACTCACGTTGGGTTTGTCTGGTACACATCAGACTCACTGCAGACGAACATGTTAAAGCTGATGTGAGATCAGAATCTGATGCTAAGATACTTTTTTCAGATTATGAAGTATGCGAACATACCAAATAAAAAGGAGTCATGGAATTTAAACTAATGTTTTTCAACTGAAATCAGGTGTGCTGAAGCAGGAAAACATCTGCTTCTGCACACTTCAGTAAAGCATACAGGGCAGTGTGCCTTGGGCTGAATAACGCAGCACTAAATGACAGCAAAGTGCTTCTAATATGAACCTTTATACATGTGGAATCTGCAATAATGGTACGTCTACACCTCAGCTTTGCCAATTTGAAAGAGCAGTCCACAAGGGCTATTAGTGTAGGATTTTTCACAGCTAGCAACAATTTTTATAAGAACTCCAAACAGTGTCAACAATAAAAGAAATCCAAGACTTTATTAAAAAATGTTTGATTTTATTAGGATCTTATAGTTTTCTTGATCAGAGAACTGGATGATAGTTGAATTTTTCAGGTAAAGAACATAGTAACCTGACAGACAGAAACCCCGGTGAAATTGTTCAACCACAAGCAGAGTAATATACAGGGGTTGGACAATGAAACTGAAACACCTGTCATTTTAGTGTGGGAGGCTCATTGTTAAATTGGACCAGCCTGGTAGCCAGTCTTCATTGATTGCACATTGCACCAGTAAGAGCAGAGTGTGAAGGTT
Source organism: Crenichthys baileyi (assembly GCA_036173005.1). Lineage (NCBI taxonomy): Eukaryota > Metazoa > Chordata > Actinopteri > Cyprinodontiformes > Goodeidae > Crenichthys > Crenichthys baileyi. The sequence goes on along the minus strand of JAHHUM010001344.1, from coordinate 6,329 downwards.
CAATTAGCAGGGTAAGAGCACAGTTTTGCTCAAAATATTGAAATGCACACAACATTATGGGTACCATACCATACCAGAGTTCAAAAGAGGACAAATTGTTGGTGCAAGTCTTGCTGGCGCATCTGTGACCAAGACAGCAAGTCTTGGTGATGTATCAAGAGCCACGGTATCCAGGGTAATGTCAGCATACCACCAAGAAGGACGAACCACATCCAACAGGATTAACTGTGGACGCAAGAGGAAGCTGTCTGAAAGGGATGTTCGGGTGCTAACCCGGATTGTATCCAAAAACATAAAACCACGGCTGCCCAAAAACACGGCAGAATTAAATGTGCACCTCAACTCTCCTGTTTCCACCAGAACTGTCCGTCGGGAGCTCCACATGGTCAATATACACGGCCCGGGGTGCTATAGCCCAACCTTTGGTCACTCATGCCAATGCCAAACGTCGGTTTTTAATGGTGCAAGGAGCGCAAATCTTGGGGGTGTGGACAATGTGAAACATGTAGTGTTCTCTGATGAGTCCACCTTTACTGTTTTTCCCCACATCCGGAGAGTTACGGTGTGGAGAAGCTCCAAAGAAGCGTACCACCCAGACTGTTGGCATGCCCAGAGTGAAGCATGGGGTGGATCAGTGATGGTTTGGGCTGCCATATCATGGCATTCCCTTGGCCCAATACTTGTGCTAGATGGGCGCGTCACTGCCAAGGACTACCGAACCATTCTTGAGGACCATGTGCATCCAATGGTTCAAACATTGTATCCTGAAGGCGGTGCCGTGTATCAGGATGACAATGCACCAATACACACAGCAAGACTGGTGAAAGATTGGTTTGATGAACATGAAAGTGAAGTTGAACATCTCCCATGGCATGTACAGTCACCAGATCTGAATATTATTGAGCCACTTTGGGGTGTTTTGGAGGAGCGAGTCAGGAAATGTTTTCCTCCACCAGTATCACGTAGTGACCTGGCCACTATCCTGCCAGAAGAATGGCTTAAAATCCCTCTGACCACTGTGCAGGACTTGTATATGTCATTCCCAAGAAGAATTGACGCTGTATTGGCCGCAAAAGGTGGCCCTACACCATACTAATAAATTATTGTGGTCTAAAGCCAGGTGTTTCAGTTTCATTGTCCAACCCCTGTATCTGAATGCTGGCAATGCAAACATTGAAAATGGAGACATATGATGTGACTTTCATTTGTAAACTGTCTTGTCTAAAGCTAAAACATTAAATAAAACCCGGAACAACTGGTACGGCAGACACTGAACCTATCTGAACCTTGGTGGGGAAGTAATTCAGCTCCACGAAGGTCACCAGGATAAGGTTGGTTAAACAGTTTTAGAGCATGTGGACATCATCATCAGGACTGTGAAAAACATAACATTAACCTTTACATTACTTTACAAATAAACATTTTTAAGACAGTGTGCATTAGCAGAAATAAAAAAGCTGCTGGACCCAACAAAGGTCCAGCACAGGAACCCAAGCCTGGAGATGAAGACAACAAAACAAACAAAAAAAAACAGCATTTTACTGTCAGAAATCACAGATGAGACTGACATGACAAAGTGTGTCCTAAAATAATAAAAGGAATAATGGGACTCCCTGCAATTTTCTGACAAATGGAGTTTAGACGAAAATTCAGAATGAAAGACTCACCTTCACTGCCTGCACCTTCCAATGATTCGTCTGTGCGTCTCCCGGCCTTCCAATCAGCATCCTGTCCGCCTGATTCTGCATCCAATCACCTCAGACCCCTTTCTTTTAAATAACCTTTAGCGGTGTTAATCCTCGCTTGTCAGCTGAGCTCATCCCTCCTCCACCCCACCTCCACCATCTTCCTTCCCATCTCCTCCCGGCTTCCTCGCTCCCTGGCCGCCAATACACCACCAGTGTCGGATCAGGGGGAAGACATGTCTAAATTTAAAAATTTAAAAAAGTTTCATCTTTGCTCATTTTATTCTTTAGCATTTTATGTCTTCCCCCCAGAAACCGAGTGCCAAAAAAAAATAAAACCTGTCCCCTTTTCCCCCTCATTAAAAAACTTTTTTAAATTTCCATTTCCCTTTTTTTTGGAGTCCTTTTTTAGATTGAAATGTATACAATAAATGTTAAACCCCATTTGAAAAAGGGTTTACCAATAAAGAGGGGCTGATTACCCAAAGGGGTTACCGTGAATTTTTCATTTTCTACTTTAGCACATTTAACAAAAAAAATTCCCGTAAAAAATACACCAATTTAGGTTCCGGGGTTACTTTTTATTTTTAATAAAAATCTCCCACGAAACTGGGAAAAAAATTTCATTTTCTATAATAGGGTTTTTTACTTAAAAAAAGGGAAACACGAAAACAGGGGGCAGGGGGAATTTTTCTGCTGTTTTTTCCCCCCGATTTAAACAGGTTCACACTGTAAAGGGCCCCTTCTTTTCAAAAAGCACTTTAATTAATTTTATGAAAAAATTTGTTTTTAAAAAAAAAAAGTTTCCAAAAATTTCATCCTTTTAATTCCAGCTGGTGTTTTTTTCTGGATAGAAAAAAAAACAAGCAGCCCAAATAGCAGCACCTCACTGAAATTAAAAAAAAAAAAAAAAAAAAAAAAAAAAAAAAAAAACAAAAAAAAAAAAAAAAAAAAAAAAAAAAAGTAAAAAAACTGCTAAATACTTATAAAGTAAACAGTTCACATGTTTTTAATCGTCCCTTTTGAAAATGGGATCCTCAAAATAGATTATCTTTTTTTCTCAAAAAACACCTTTAAGGACGGCTTAAAACATCACTCTCAGCCAAAATTAGATAGCAGGACCAGCACGCCCGCGATATTGCAAGAATACGCAAGTTTAGATGAGGGATGGATGGATGTCTTCATGTCAAACAAGTAGCTGCTGTTGCTGCTTCTTCTTCTTTGGTTTAATCGCGGTTCCCTACTAGCAGTGGGCAGCGCCAGAAGAGGAAATGTAGCAATCTACAGTAGCCACACAAGCACACCTAGTAGAAGAAAAAACAAGCACACCCCAACTAAGGCTGTGACCTTGCAGTTGCACACTGTCATTCTATTGGCTGGAACGGTTGCTAGATAATTGCTAGCCGACTCCAATCTGAGACAGAGCAAAACAAATCCACAAGCAGGGAAGAGGAGCTTTAGAGCGCAGTTTTGGTCTATGCAGAGAGAAAGTTTGCACGTGAGCAGAAGGAGGCAAGTGGGAGGAGAAAAAATCTGTTCAAGAAGCATTAAATCTGAGCATGGAAACAAAGAAATTATTTAGAGCAGAATATATCTGAAAGAGAGCAGATGTTTTCAGTGCAAGCATCACAAGTTTTGAGTCCAAGCAGAATGAAATCCTGCTGTTAAATTTAAAATATGTGCTCTTGATTTTTGGCAGTAAATTTCCCCTATAGACGTCTGTGTGCCATGTCCCACAACATGCTGGTAGCTGCGTTGCTAAGCTACATACAGCTTATCAGGTATGATATCAGTACAATGTACACCTTTGTTACTGGCTATGGAGGTTTGTTAAGTCCAAAGAGACGTATGTTTTCTGTAGTTGGGTCGGATCGGGGCCAGTTCGTTTTCACACCATAAGCGAACTGACTGCACCAGAGTCAGTTTGGAAGCAGACCGGGACCACCTCAGAAAGTGGGTCTCGGTCTGGTTGTTTGGTCTGGACCAGGGTTCATACGAGTGTATTCACACCTGCACAAAAGGTCTGGAAACTAACTCTGATCCGTTTAAAGTGGACAGGTGTGAATACACCCTCAGACTTCCATGTAATAGTATTTTCTGGCCACTCCCAGGTTAATTTCCAAAGACTTCACCTAAAAATTGTTAAGAGGTTTCCCAAAAAGCAAAGTTCTGGATCAATGGGTAATGTAATTTGAGTGATATCAGGTTGTATTAGAGAAGAACTACATTAATGATAAAAATATTATAGGGCCTATTTTATTTTGACCTCTAACCCACCAACAAACACACACCTCTTTTAGCCTGTTTTGAGTTAAAGTTATGCTCATTATTTGCTATTAGTGTAGAACATTCTAATCCATGTTTGAAGTCTCTAAGTACTATAGTTTTGAAGCAGAACCAGTTCTAATGTAGTCCGGATGCAAAAAAGCACTAATATGACCCTTTACTAAACTTTCACAAATCAAAGCTTTCACAAATCCCAAATTGTGTTTATATGATTCTGGTGTTAGGTCCAGGTTTAGAGTGCCTAAGTACTGTAGTTTTTGAGTTGGAGCAGATTAAAGATTCTCAAGGTAATGAAAAATGAGTTGAAATTGCCCTTTAACGGTTTCCTAAATCAGAAACATCAATCGGAAGCCAGCTTCAGCTTCGTGATCAGCCTAGGCTTGCTAGTCAATAGCCTTTCCAATGCTATCACATTGTTTTGCCCACCATGGTACAATTTTTTATAGCTTCCTCTTCTCTTTTGGATTGCTTGACGTACTGCACCTGAAATGGCTTCACAAACAGAAACATTTGATTGATCAACGTCCAAATCAATGTTAACTTTTCACATTTTGTTTTCACTTATTCTTTTATATTTTTTCTCAATCAGCACTTCCAACATTCCATCTTTTTACACCTTCTATATCTTTCATCATTATCATTTTTCCTATCTCTAACCCCCTCTAGTTAGTATAGGTCAGAGATCACATCCTACTGCTGATCCTGTTAAAACCTTCTAAATACTAATCCCAACAAAACTCCATTTCTGAGATAAACTCTTGTGCCACTTCTATCATTAAGACAAACCCGTTCTTTATGGTCATTCATTTTTCCACCACCTCTCCATTGGCTTGAGGTCCACTAACAGGTACACTAACAGTCCACTAAGGCTCATTACCCCCAATCCAAATTTCAAAGGCTGAGCATTTTAACTTATTTCCCTTTCCCAAAAATTTTTATTGTATTCCTTGTTTTCTAAATACTACACACCCTCCTTCACCTCCCTCTACCCTGTCTCTTTGAACAGTCATATCCTTTCATCACATAATCTAACTCGGACTTTAAGCCATGTTTCTTGGACACAAACAATAGCAAATGGTCAGGAATTATTAATTGCTATTAGGCTCCTACAATAAAGAATTTTATATTCTTCCTCCACCCGTTTTCCCATCCATCTCAAGCCATTTAATTCCCAAGAAAGATCCTTAACAGCTAGGACCTTTTGACACCTTTCACTATAATTTAGATTTTTTTAGTTTTTCCACGAAGCTGCCTCTGCAGCTACTTACAAGAACTAATGTGAGTTGCTGAGCAGGTTTTTTCCCCCACTGTTCATTGTACCTGTTCAATGTTGGTATATAAACACCTAATTTGTCTTCACCCTATCTCTGCTTCAAGCTTTCTGTCATTCTAACAAGCGGTCTCAGAAACTAGGGTTTGTGCTACATAGAAGAGTTGACGATGACAAAGAAAGGAGAGACAGGAGAATGCATGACCTATTGGCAGAGCCTCATGGCGAAGCAATGCCATCAGCCAACCAGGGGCGACAACAATCCTGAGGGAAAAAATGTAGGAACTTGCATGTTTTGGTTAAATCACTCATCCGAACTCAAGCAGCAATGGGTCAACAGATGGGAAAAGTTACCAGCAATCAAGAGCAAAGATGGAAGAATATACAGCAAAACTTTCAACAAATACAACTACAAGTGAATAAAATTAAGCAAGACTCTAGAAGTGAGCAACAAGAGCCTAAAGCTTTGCAACTTCAAGTAGACAATTATGATAATCCTAGCAGGAGCACATGGTCCATCTGCAACAAGTGCTAGATTGTTTTAGAGCAGATGGACAAACCATCAACCCTCAGGTATGACCTGCTAAGAAAAAAATTCTGTTTGGGATCTAATCATCGAACTCAGCAGTGGTTGCATCAGATTAAGGATGCAAACAAACTGATTGCTAGGTGGTACCTTGTCCTGCAACCATGGCCGTAGCTACCATTGAGGACATTGAGGCCCGGACCTCAGCATTTTTCTGTTGTATATATAATAAAAAATTTATGAAACAATGCTTTGAACAAAGTGGTTCTCTGAGTAGCTCCCCCAGGTTACCCTGTAAGGCAGCCAAACTCAATGTTTACGAAGAAGAGTGCAGCTTTGCATACCCTACCGCTAAAATAAAGACCAGAAGAAGAAGAGTGCAGCTGATGGCGAAACGTAACAAGGTAACTTGCTAAAAAAAAAATTCTACTTGAATTGCGTTCTTCTCCAAATAACAGTTCATTAGTCTTCATCCCTCGGAACACTGTTTAAGTTTATTTAGAATAGTTACTGCCATTGACGACGTTGTTTGATTTGTGTTGGTGCATTGGTGAAATCCGAT